>JAKCPI010002468.1:0-27313 GCA_023213315.1 Euborellia annulipes
TACACCATTATTTATCACTAGAATGCTTTTTCCCTATTCAAATAAATAACAAATAAAATTCAATATATATCATAAATTATTGAATAATAATTGTGAGATTTAATTATTTTAATTTCTAAAATTTTTCCTTTTTAATATATTTGATTCATTATAGAATAATAATCGTGAGATTTAATTTTAACTTTTCATTTGTAACGCATGTACTTTATGAAACTTCTTGACGGATTTTAATGATTTTTTCACCGTGAAGCGAATTTTCCAATGGTGGTATTACGGTAGCTTTATTTTTTTGAAAACACTCATTTTAGAGTCTCTAAAACTGAAATAAATTATGATTTTCTTTTTATATAATGAAAATTAATTACACGCTAACTTAAAGGAGAAAATCAAGATGTAAAAAGTATTAAATACACTCTGAAAAACCCCCAACCCCAAGAAGTCTAAGCGAAGCTAATCAATTAATAAAACGATAAATTTAATTATGAAAAAAATTATTATTTTAATTTTTTAATAAATAATTTCTACTTCTATTATTTTTAAAAACTCATATAAATATTTTTTTTTTAAATCTTACAACAAAAAGGTAAAACTTTGTGTATATATCAGTTATTTCTAAAACATTATAGCCGATAGTGTGCGGCCTGTTAGCGTTAAGGGGCATGCGGACCCCGGAGAGACCCCCCTTAGGTGTTAGTTTCGCTTTTTGGCCAATTTTCATCCAAATCCTATATAGATTTCTAGGGAATATTTTCAATTCATTTATTTATTTTACTATCACTAAACGAGTTTTTATTACAATAATACCATCTTGCATTCAATTTCTTAATTAATTTCAAATGTATCAACTAATTTTCTCCTGATGCCATGACTTGAGTGGTTTTTGAAATGACTGATTTCCTTAATTTTTTTTTTTTTTTTGTGTGTGTTATTTTAAAAAGGGGAGTGGCGTCGTCCTTTTTGGGGAAGAATAATCAAATCCACGAGTCTCAACTCCTCAGGGCTCAATAAGCCTAAGAAAATATGGCATAAAAGAAAGAGAGAGAGAGAAGACGTTGTTCGTTTAATAAAAAGCTCAAGATATCTTGATTGAGTCCACTTGTGCTTGAATTTCCCCAAGGAGGGAAAAAAAAGAAAAAAATTAAAAAAAATAAATAAATAAATAAACCAAACATGTTTTTAGTCAATGGATTGAAACTTACGTACTTAGAGCAAGTGATTTATTAGAAGCAACGCCAGATACATTACCTGTAACAAAAAGAAAAAAAAGAATTAATTAACTTTATATTTTTAAGCACTATTATGACTAATCTAAATTAATATGGTATAATTATAGTGTTTTGAAAATAAAACATACCCTCAAAACATAAGCTTTAAATTTTTTATCCATTGAAAAAAATCCGATGAAAATTGATCCTGTAGTTTCCGAGTTACAAGTGTTACAAAATATTGAATAAAAGTTAAAATAAATCTCACAATTATTATTTCATAATTAATTATATATATTTTAATTATTCCAATTTTTGTTTATTATTAGAAATTATTTTGAGAAATTCAAATTTTTAATTAAAACACAAAGTAGCTATTTCATTTGATGTATAAATTTAAAAAATTCTCAATATCTTTTTAAATATTAATTCTATCAAAATATTTCACATAAACAAATTTGTTTAGATTAATATTTTGAAAAACTTTTATTTGAAATAATTTTTTGTATCATTAACCATTTAGAAGATAAAGAATAGAAAAAAATAGTGTTGTAAAGACAAAAAAGACTAAATTTTTGTAAATTATTATTTTTTAATTAATTAAAAAAAATATAAACAAACTAATGAATTTATTGGGAGAAAAATTAAAATTGAGTTGAACTTTTTTTACACAGGTAATTTGTTTGTTGGTTTGTAAATTTTTACAAAGTTTACTTTAAGAACCTATCGTCTGAAAAGGATGAAATTACAAATTTATACAACTTTTAAAATTTATTTAATCTCTTTAACTTTAAGATATTAAATTTATCGAAATATTAATTTTAAAAATTTAATATATATTATTAATAACAGAATAATAATTGTGGGATTTAATGATTTCAACTTTTGTAACACATGTATTCAGAAACTACTTGACTGATTTTCATCAGGTTTTTTTTAATGCGTAGAGAATTTTTAGAGGTTGATTTAAGGCTAGGTTTTATTTTTAGGAAATCTCATTTATGGTGTGTAGAACATAAATCTTTTAAAAATTCTGTTTTAAAAAAAAATCACGCCTAAAGCGGACAACGCATCTAGTTACAAATAAACACAAAAATTGTTCTTGTTTGTGTCTTTTTTTTAAACATCTTTTTGTTGTTTGAACAATTTTTTGGCAATTTATATTTACTTAAGGATGTAATTTTTTTTTTTTTCAAGGATACTTACTCATTCTAGCTTCAGGCTAATTCGTGTAATTATAATAATTTCTTTATTAATATTAATAGAAAGAAGACCCCACACATGGTAGGAGGTGTAACCACTCCCACCAGTCATGCGAACAAAAAAATAATCACTTAATTTGCTGCCAGTCAATAAAATAACTCCCCTTCTAAATGACAACAAAAATGAGAAAATTTAAATTTAATATATATAATTAATTATAGAATAAAAATTAGGAGATTTAATTTTAATTTTTGTTTTATAAGGCATTTATTCCGAAACTATTTGACGGATTTTTTTGGGTTATTTTTTTAAGTCTTTTTTACCCATTTAAACTTTAATTAATTACTATAAATAAGTTATAGCATATTTATTTATATAATTTGGTATCTAACTAAATTCATTGGACTACCTTGGGTTCGAATCCGACCACCGGAAGGTTTTTTTTTTGCTATAATAGTTTATACATAATTATTTCAGATTATATAGTGGAGGAGCTGGGATTTTATAATTTAAAACTGGAATGTATTTTTGTCTTTTATCTCAATTTCCAAATATTTATTTAATCCAAATTAGTGGCTTGCGTGAATTTTTTTTGATAATTATAATTTTTTTTTTATTTCTTTCAATGGAAATGGATGAACATGTTGATTGTTAATGGGCGTACATTTCTATTTTTTCCTTTTGTTTTGTTGTATTTGTTATTGTATTAAAATTTGTAGTGTTTGTTGGACCTAGCCACCGAGGATTGGTGCCTCTAAGCGGGTTTATTTATTGGTCGGACTGCCTGGGGTTCGAACATGGCCACTGGAGATTTTTTGTAATGAGAAGCTAATTTACATTAATAATTTAAGGCTATTTTTTGGCAAAATTCATTTAAGATATCTAAAAAAATAAAACAGGTAATTATTCTAATTTAAATAAAAAAAGGAATTACCGGTAACAACAAATAATATAAAATAATAGTTTATACATAAATATTTCAGATTAAATAGTGGAGGAGCTGAAACCGTATTTTATAGTGGAGGTGCTGGGGCCGTATTTTATAGTGGAGGAGCTGGGATCGTATTTTATAGTGGAGGTGCTGGGATCGTGTTTTATAATATAGCCCTAGAATGTATTTTTGTCTTTTATCTCAATCTCCAAATTCTTATTTCTACCAAGTGGTATCCAAATTATTTAAATAAAATCACCGATCGGACTGCATTGGGTTCAAACACGCTCAGCGAAGTTTTTTTTTTTTTAATGTAATATAGAGATTTTTACATCGATGGTTTATTTTATTGGAATTTCAGGCGGTTGTTCGTCCAAAGTTTTCAATTAAAAAATATTTTAAAATAGCGTTGGTATTCTATCAACACCATCTTGATTGTTTTCCATTATTAAAAGATTTAGTGGAAATTTTGATTGCAAACAAAAGACATTGAATTCATTCATTGATAATGGATAGGAAATATTATTTCTTTATTAGGTCATAGAAAGAGAGAAAGACTTGCTGATTGATCTTTGACCAGAAGAAAAATTCCTTTAGTCATATCATAATAATAAATTATAATTTAATAAAACTTCTGGAATGTGAATATTAATGAAATCATCATCCTTTATTTATAACTAACAAAGATGTTTTTAAATACCAATGTAATGATAAAAAAAAAAACAATTCATAAATACATGAATTTCTTTCAAACTTTAACTGAATAAATCAATTTTTCTCTTTAATATCATATTTTTGAATAAATATATTCTAAAAGCTGCCATTTTTCTGATTAAAATTATATGTCACACTTGGATTTAAATTTATTATAATTTGGTTAAAAAATTGTTTCTTTCTTTGAAGTGAAAAAATTAAGTAAGCGTCGTCCGCCATTTTTTTAAATTGAAATTATAAAAGCAAAGAATATAATTAATTAGTTTAGACTAGTTTAAACATTTTAAGAATTAATAGATAAAAAATTCATCACTGGATTAATTAATTTAAAAAAAAAGTAATAATAAATAATAAAAATATAAATTAATAACAATAATAATAATAAATAATAACAATAATAAATAATAATCAAATAATAAATGTGATGTTTAATTATTTTAATTTTTAAATTCTTTATAACTCGTCAACTACATGACGGATTTTCTTCGGGTTTTTTTCAATATGTAGATAATTTCACTAAGATTTTAATTTTCTTGAAAACTCTTTTCGGGTGTTTAGAAGTAAAAGTCTCGAAATTAAATTCCATTCATTCATTCGCTTGCCATATTTGCAAAATTATTTAATTTTTTTTTTTAATAAATAAATGATGATATATTGGCATTCTGTCAGATGACGTCTTCACTCTAACGTAAGCAATCAATTGATTGCCACCCACAGAGTTAGCAAACTGAACTCTCCTTTTTTTTCTATTTTATCAAAAAAGAAGAGGGAGATAGAAAACTCTTTTTGACGTATTTAATTAAGAATTTTTAATAAAATTAAAAAAATAATTTTCAAATTTTTATCTAAATAATAAATTACAGTCTCTCTTATTTACAGTGACCTCAGCTATCATATAGAAAAATGATTTTTTAAATCCGTTAAGTACTTTTTGAGATTAACCCCGACAAACAAACTAATATTCTAAATTAATATTTAAATAATTCTAATTTATTAATATAATTAAAAAAATTTTTAATTGTTTTTATTTTAATAATAGTCGAAAATAATTTTATATTTTAATTAATAATTAAGTCTCAAATTTCTAATTGTTACAATATTAATTAATTAATTTATCTTTTTTTTCAAAAATGGAGGACGCCTCTTCGCCTCAACTTAAAAAATGAATATTTTGTCTAGTTAAAATTAATTTATATATAATTGTGACATATCATTTTATTCAGAAAAATAGCATGGTATAATTTATAAACGGAAAATGGCGAAAAAATCAATTAATAAAATTTTATTTTTGTAACGTATAGCAGATATACCATAAATAAAAACCAAAATTAGCTCTCTATTATAAAAAAAAGATGACATAATAATCAGACAATTCATTACAAACAGACTTGATCCTTTAACAAACTATCTCTTCTCATTAGTCATAATACGATACTCGCGCACACAAAAAAAGTGTAAAATTTAGAGACGATGTATTCGGAGTTAACATGCCATCAAACATGATTAAGAACGATAAATTTAGCTATAAAATGCAGAGACATAATAATTGGTATCAAAAATAGACGAGCGCTTAAACTGTCTCGTTAATGTTAAAGGAGATATTTTTTTATTTAAATAGAAGTAGACAAAATAAAGCCCCTTGTGTTGATCTCATTATGAAACTATAAAAATTGACAGCAAAATAAATATTATTTATTTCAATAATTTAAAAAATACTTATTTATTTCAATAATTTAAAAAATACTTATTTTTTTAAATTAAATATTAAATAATTAAAATCTCACATTTCTTCTTATTATTATTATAATAATTTATATTCTTTGACTAAAATGGCCCCTTAAATTTAAAATGTATTTTTTTTTTTACAAAATAACAAAAAATTTACATACAAGTGTGGCATATCATTGGAATCTGAAAAATCGCAGAAATTTTAATATATAATTATAATAAAAAATATGTTATCCAAATTTCTAATAATAATCTCGAAATCTGTTATTCAACAATTTTCAATAAATTTCATATATAAATGTTGATTAATTAAATGTAGATAAATTGGATATTTTAATTTTGATATCTAAACCTTCACAAAAGTATTTCACACCTGCATTTGTTATTTATAACATTTCATAAAAATTATCTATATAATTAAATATTATTTATTTCACAATTAAAAAAAAATTTTAATAAATAATTATTTAATTAAATAATTAAAATCTCACATTTCTTCTTATTATTATAATATTAATTAATTGATATTCCTTGACCAAAATGGCGGATGACGCTTTTGCATTCAAAAAGATTTTTTTACAAAATTACAAAAAAATTACATATCAAGTGTAGCATATCATTAGAATCAGAAAAATGGCAGAAATTTGAATATAAAATAAAAAAAATCAAGAGTCGCGGGAGCGACTCGTCGCCGAGCATGTGAAAAGCAAAAGAAAGCAAAGAAACACTTAATACTACCATTTAGTTGATATTCCAATAGATGCCAATGGCCCATTGCATTTAGATGGACGAGTCGTCCCTAGACTATATTATCAAGAATGATTTTAAATCCTTAATAAAAGATAGGGACGTGAAAAAATTTTTTTTGAGAAACTTTTCTCTTTCTGGGCGAATATCTCAAAAAGGTTTTAAGATATCGGAGCCAAATTTTTTTATATTAAACTAGAATAAATAAGGATTATTTTGAGCACGAATTCAAAAAAAAATTCCAGTCCCAAAAAGAATGGCAGAGGCTCAAAGTTGAGATTTTGTCGATTTCGGAAGGTCAAAAGTTAGTCTCTTATTTTTCCTTTTTTTTTTTTTTTTTTTTTTTTCTTTTTTTTTTTTCCTTTTTTTCTTTTTTTTCTTTTTTTTTTCATTCTTTTCTTCAATTTTCAAATTTTTAGACAAAGCTACAGGTTTCCCTGCTGGACCGATTAGGATGAAATTTAAAATACAAATAGATACTATCAAAAACCCGATACCTTTGATATAAAATTTCATTTTGGATCAAAAGTGACTTTTTGAGAGGTATTCAAAATTTCAAATTTGTCCTATCTTTAACATGGCGAAAAGACAATTCTAACTATTTTGCTCCCTGATGACGTCATCTAGGAACATATATATTATTATTAGTAATTTTCATCCCTAATGGAACAAAAATTTTTTAGGATAGATCCATTCAGATAGAAATAGATTAACGTGATAAGAAGGAGTGCTACCAACATAACAAAAATAAAAAAGCTAAAATTTTATAAAATTTGGTGAAATCCTATGTTTATCGTTTCGAATGAATACCAAACGAAGTATTTACAATCTACCAACATAACAAAAATAAAAAACCTAAAATTTTATAAAATTTGGTGAAATCCTATGTTTATCATTTTGAATTAATACCAAACGATGTATTTACATTCTACCAACATAACAAAAATAAAAAACCTAAAATTTTATAAAATTTGGTGAAATCCTATGTTTATCGTTTCGAATGGATACCAAACGATGTATTTACATTCTACCAACATAACAAAAATAAAAAACCTAAAATTTTATAAAATTTGGTGAAATCCTATGTTTATCGTTTCGAATGAATACCAAACGAAGTATTTACATTCTACCAACATAACAAAAATAAAAAACCTAAAATTTTATAAAATTTGGTGAAATCCTATGTTTATCGTTTCGAATGAATACCAAACGAAGTATTTACAATCTACCAACATAACAAAAATAAAAAACCTAAAATTTTATAAAATTTGGTGAAATCCTATGTTTATCGTTTCGAATGAATACCAAACGAAGTATTTACAATCTACCAACATAACAAAAATAAAAAACCTAAAATTTTATAAAATTTGGTGAAATCCTATGTTTATCATTTTGAATTAATACCAAACGATGTATTTACATTCTACCAACATAACAAAAATAAAAAACCTAAAATTTTATAAAATTTGGTGAAATCCTATGTTTATCGTTTCGAATGGATACCAAACGATGTATTTAATTTTTACTGTTTGGAATGCATATTAAAAGATCTATTCATGGGATAACTTAATATTTAATAAACAAAAATTAATAAATAATATTTTCATGTAATATTTCACAAAAAGAAGTGAAATCTCAGCCAAAAACATCGGAGATGCAAAAAGGGGCGCCTCGCATTATTTTTGCCTAGCGTCGAGGTGAAATCAAAAAAATGCGCCTCGCTTTTCTGATTTATATAAAAGCGAGGATATATGAAACAAATAAAATTCTGTAGGGGTTTTATTTAAGTGAAAATATTTCCTCGCTTTTATATAAATCAGAAAAGCGAGGCGCATTTTTTGATTTCACCTCGACGCTAGGCAAAAATAATGCGAGGCGCCCCTTTTTGCATCTCCGATGTTTTTGGCTGAGATATATGTTATCTAAAAGAAAAAAAAATAAAGTATTTATTATTTAACAATAAATTTAGAGAATACAAGATATATAAATTATTCAATAAATTCTTTCTTTATGCGTGTTTCTAGAGTAGAAATCATTATATTTACGATTATAATAGATGTGATGAAGTTGGCCCCACGTTGGGCGCCATTTATAATAGATGTTATAAAGTTAGCTCCAGATTGGGTGCCCTTTATAATAAATATTATGCAGTTATAGCTCCAGGGTGGATGCTACTTATAATAGATGATTTTCTGCTGGCTCCAGGATGGGTACCAGTTAAGATGAATTTTCGTTTCCCGTTGCCAAATTGTCGTTGAAGATGGTTGATGGTGGGGGAAGGGTTCACACGCACACACACCAAATGACAACACGAAATTTTTGATTTAACAATTATTAATTAACACGTAATTGGTTTAATTCTTCTTTAAAATGATACAGTAATAATATGAATAACGATAAAAATGTATAACAGGTAACAAGTTGAAGAAACGTAAAAAATATTTTAATTAGATAAAAAAAAACTGGGTCATTAATTAACCAGAAAAAAAAATATTAATACATAAGGGTTATGTAATAAAAAAAAAAATATAATAATATTGACAAGGGCTGTCGAATTAATTTTGCAGGGCGCAAAAATATTGTGAATAACCAATATGACTTTACAAGGCGAGAGTCACAAAGCAATTGAATTGTGCTCGTGTCGTTCGCATGAGGCGACGGAAATTTTATACAAAAGTCGTTAAAATACGTTAGAAAATTTTTAGAGAAAATAAACGGATTTTCTACTTGAGAAAAATAAATGAATTGGAAAAAATAAAAAAAATAAAAAATAATATTGGGAAATTAGAATTGGAAATAAAATAAAATTAAAATAATTAATTTGCCGGTTACACGATTGAATTTAAATGAATTTAAAAGAGATTGTATTCAGAAAAATGCAAAAATTAGAATATATACAAATAAATAAATTCATTAACGACCCTCCCCCCCACCCATAAAGGCACCAGTCGTCGGTGACTAGGTCCAAACAAACACAATACAAATTTAAATACATAAAATCAAATAAATAAATAAATAAATTCCTATATAATAAAAAATTCTCTATTTATTAATTAATATTTTTTTTTTTTTATTAAGGTCTTTTTCGGCAACGAAGGCCATTTAGACCCCGTCTCTATTTATTTAAATTGGTAGCCAATCCAATTGAAATAAATTGTGGCATGAGACGTATTATTATACCGGCTGATAATTTATATAAAATCCTAACTGAACCCTTTTGAAATATAGAGAATTTTATGCGATCTTTGAATCAAGAGAGAGACTTGACTAAAAAAATAAATAAAATTCTTTTTAAGACGACAGACAGATGAGTGACGTATTAAAAGTCATAATAAAAATGCATTTTTCTAAAAATATATAAGGTGGTCTATTTCTTTTTTGTTATTATCATTTGTGCCAAAAAATTGGTGTGCCAAAAAAGCAAACGCTTGCAAAATATTTACTTGGCGTCAAAGAAAAAAAAAAAAAGAGACAAGATGAAAAAGTAGATCTGACTTTTTTATTGAAAAAAAAAAAAAAAAAAATTGTCCAACATTTATTTATACGTAGTAACATTTCCTAGAAATCTTTTTATAAAATAAACAAAGTATTTTTTTTTTTTTTATTCAGGTCAATGGGAATGGGGATGTAGAAGTACGCCTTTCAACATCTACAGTGCTGTACTGTACCGACCGCGATTATCCATACTCCATCACGTTTGTAAGCCGCGATATATTTCCAATATTTATCAATTCAAATACTAGAAAAAGTAAGGGAGTGATGCCGGAAGTTGAACCACGGATCCACCAATGTGAATTCATATACTCGAATGTCGTGCTATGGTCTAGTGGTAAGGGCACACCGAGTTCAAATCGGTGGATCAGTGGTTCAACTCCCGCCGGCCCCCCCCCCCCCCTTACTTGAATTGATAAATATTGGAATCTCGAGGCTTACATAATATCTTAAATATATGGGGCATTCCACGCCAAATCGAAGGGTTTGAAAAATTTTAATTTTTGATTTCCTCCATTTTTTGATATTTTGTAGGGCCCCTTAAAACCCCCTCCTGGTAAATTTTGAGATTTTTCTTTGATCATCGGTTCAGATTTTTAAAAATCTCTCTTTTTTTCTCATAACTCCTACAAAAATGGTCCAATTTCCAACTTTTTTATTATTATTATTTGCCCAAGGGGCTTGGAGTAGTTGGTAGCGTGCCTACCTTCTATACCGAACGTCTCGGGTTCGGATCCCAGGCAGTCCGATAATTTTATTTAAGGCATTTGGATACCAAATGACTTAAATAAAAATGCCTGGACCCCCCAATTGATATATTAAACATACTGATTATCGTAAAAAGTCTTAAATGGCCTCAGTTGCCGAAAAGACTGTGTGAATGTGTGTGTGAATGAGAAAAAAGTGTGAATGTTTAAAAAAAAAAAAAAAAAAAAATTATTATTATTTTTTTTTTTTTGTGTAGTTTTCAAGAAAAAAAATTCAATTAATTTTTTTGAATAATTTTTCTGTGTCATTTTCAAATTTTAAAATTTTTGTCATTTTCTAAAAATCATGCAAAATTACTTCGATTTTCCAGAAAATTTTTTGAAACAAACAACTATTCAATCCACAACTTTTCAGAGGGTTCCGGTCGTGGGTACTCCATGGCTATTATTTTTTAAAAATGATTAATAAGAAAAAAAGTTTTCAAAAATCGAAAAAAAAAAAAAAAATAGCAGGCATGGAATACCCACTACCGGAACCGCCTGAAAAGTTGTGGATTGAATAGTTGTTGGTTACCAACAATTTTCAGGAAAATCGAAGTATGCTATGCATTATTTTCAGAAAATGACAAAAATTTTGAAATTTGAAAATAACACAGAAAAATTAATTGAATTTTTTCTTGCAAACTACACAAAAAAAAAAAAGTTGGAAATTGGATAATTTTTGTAGGAGTTATGAGCAAAAAAACAAAAAAAGCGTTTTTTCAAAATCTGAACCGATGATCAAAAAAATCTCAAAATTTACCAGGAGGGGTTTTTTAAGGGGTACTACAAAATATCAAAAAAATGGAGGAAATCCAAAATTAAAATTTTTCAAACGCTTCGATTTGGCGTGGAATGCCCCATATGTAATTTATTAAATAATTGATTTTATATTCTAAATGTATACTAATCTAATTACGCCTCCTATCTCCGCCACTAACACGTAGTCCCCTCTGCCCCACCCCCCTTTGCGCCTGTTTACCCAGAGCCTCGTTTTTTCTATAATATATTCTCTGAAATTAAACTTAAACAAGAATTAATTGTATTTGCGAGAAATAAATTTAATTCAAATTCTTGACAATTTATTTTAAATTGAATTCTTTTAAATTTCATCCCCTCTATAAAATAAACAAGTTTTTGTTGCGTTCAATCATTTTATTTTGAAAAAAAAAAAAAAAAAAAAACATTGATAAAATATAAAGATAAAGAGTACGTAATAATTTTCGTTAAATCCAATCATCAATACTACTTTTTATATTAAAGTTATAAAATAAAGAAAACAAAAAGTGATAAAAAGTGTTGTAAATTTTATTTGAAACAATAAACATGACAACAAATTCTTTTACAAAAAAAAAAAAATGTAGATGGAGTCTTTTTTTAGGATTAAACAAACCATTTCACACTTTTGAAAGAGAAAGAATTGTGTATTAGTAATTCTAAATAAAACAGTTGTCAAAAAAAAAAAAATTCAATTGTCAATAAGTCAATACAAACACATCATTAATATATATTCTGAATCCCGCCATTTTTCTGATTAAAATGATATGCCATACTTGTATATAAATTGATTTCAATTAGGTAAAATAATTCATTTTTAAAATGAAATGATGCTTGATTCAGCGTCATCCGCCATGTTTTCAATTCAAAACCAAAGAATAATTATTGTGTTATTAGCACAGAAATTAAAAAGATGTAGATTGTATATATTAAATATATATATATATATATATATATATATATATATATATATATATATTTTATTACATATTCTAAATTCTGCTATTTTTCTGAGTGAATTTATATAACAAATTTGATATTGAATTTATTGCAAATATTAAAAAAAAAAATAATAATTTTATCAAAGAGTTGATGAATTGTCCGCCATTTTCCACTTCATATGCTCTAACAAAAATCACCAAAGAGTATAAGTATTTCAACCTAGAAATCAAGAGATGTAGAGTGAATACATATATATAAAATTTATTTTAATTAATGGCACAATTATTTATTAATCTCTTTTTTTCTTTTTGCTTGTAGTTATCATCATCAATACTTGATATTAATTGGGAAAAGCTCAAACACCTATTTAATCAATTATTCTTAACACAATCTGCTCTAACCTATGCTAAAGAAGAAATCGTGATTGGAATTATCCTAAATTGATAACGTGCACTGACTGCAATAGAGAGTCTTGTTCAAATTAAGGGGAAATAGAAAGTGGCTGTTCGAAATTTGTATCTTGTCAAATAATAGCTTATTTAGAAATTTTCGTAATAAAATTATTTATTAAATATTAATTTATTAATATAACTATAATTAATAAATTGTATATTTATGTATTTTTTATTATAAGTTTTTTGAATCAAGCCTTCTTAGTAGCTGCCTTGTTGCAAAGAATTAAAATTAAAATTTATTTTAAGTCATTCCTTTTCTTGAATTCCTTTCTTAAAAATAGGCCTAAATAATTGGGGGTTTAATTAAAATAAAATTTTATATATTTATATACACTCTACATCTCTTGTTTTCTAGGTTAAAATAATTATATTCTTTGATGATTTTTGTTTTGGTTTATGGAGTGAATAAAAAAAAAATGGCGGATAATTCATCATCTCTTTGATAAATTTTTTTTTTAAACATTTACAATAAATTCAAATCAAAATTTGTTTTATAATTTCACTAGAAAAATCGCAGAATTTAGGATATGTATTTTAAAAATTATATATATATATAGCCTATATAAATTAAAAATTAATTATAAATAATGCAATGGAATATAAATGGAGGAATAAAGATATGATTAATATTAGATTTAAATAAAGATTTAAATATTAGATTTAATATTATATTTATTTTAATTAGGGTATTTAAAAGTTAATTAAACTAGTCAATTGTGAGATTTAAATTTTTATTTAATTATAATTATATATTTATATACAATCTACATCTTGTAGTTTTATTGTTAATTATAATAATTAATCTTTGGTTTTGAATTGAAAAAATGGCGATCGATGGTGAATCAAGCACCAATTCATTTAAAAAATTATATATTTTATCAATTTATATACAAGTATGCCATATTAATATATATATTAGTGAATAAAAAATAAAATGTTTTTAAAAAATAGCGGGAGAAAATATTATGGTGGTGGTAGAAACGCCATCTATTAGTATAAATAAACAATCCCGTTTTAGCGATTACATCCCCTTTATTTATTAAAATAAAAAGTCAATGGTGGGATTTAATAACATTTTAATAAGTTGACTTCCGTTTGATTAAATCCTCCCCCCTCCCCCCCACCCCTGAAAAGAAGAAGGTGTAGATGCCATTTTTCCTTCATCCGCATATTAATCCCTGTCTGACGGCTCATTAAAACGTGTCTGATTAATGTGCATGTTCAAAAGGGAGTGGGGGAGAGAGGACATTATTAGTTAGCTAGCCTCACGGTTCATGGCTTCTAAAAGAATCCGTCTGGTGGTGATAATTTACATTTCACACTTTATGGCAACAAAGTGTTTACTGTTTGTAGTCAATATAAAAAAAAAAATCTTTAAAAGATGAAATATTAAAAAAACATGGAAATGTCACACCTTTAACTAAAATATAAGTGGCTTTATTAAATTGATGATCATTTTTTTTTTCAGTTTTTCATAATTTATTATTGTGTATTCCAATTCCTGCCATTTTTCTGATTCCAATGATATATCACACTTGTATATAAAATGAATTGTAACTGTGTAAAATTTAATTGAGAAAGAGCGTCCGCCATTTTGGTCAAAGAATATAGATTAATTAATATTATAATAATAAGAAATGTGAGATTTCAACTATTGAATATTTAATTAAAATATTAATTATTAGATTTTTTTTACTTTCTCTTACCTATGTATATATGTAATATATATATAGAGAGAAAGTATTGGATTCATGTCAAAAATTCGATGTCGAGATTTTGATGGATCTTCACGTTTTGAGGTCCCCTGAATCCAAAAAAGTGGTTTTCGCGACATGGTCTGTCTGTGTGTGTGTGTGTGTGTGTGTGTGGGTGGGTGGGTGGGTGTGTGTGTGTTTTATTTTAAGCATGAAGGAATTGAGCTAGGAGGTTGAAATTTTATATTTAAGTTAAACACCTCCCGGGACCGGAAAAATAAGCTTTTAATCAAAATCGGCCAAAGAGTACTAGTACTTTACTGATGTACTTTTTCAGTTTTTTTCGATTTTCTCAAAATTTGCTCCAACGATTTTTTTTAAAATTCAAAAATCAATTATTTTTTAGATGTTCTTTAAAATGTATATTCTCATTTTGCGATTGAAATCTTCTGAAGACCACTTTACTCTTGTATTTCATAGGGAAGATAGGAGAAATGGTTGCCATGGTAACAAAATATAAATATTTTCCCATACTTATAAATCTGAATTCAAATGTTCCGTACTGTCGGGAACTAAATATATGTCGACACAAAAAATCTGGTGTGACAAGCACAGAGCACAACTTTCGATTACCGAAGGTAAGAGAAAGTTGTGTGCTGTGCGCCAGTCACACCAGATTTTTTAATTATGAGATAATTAATATTTAATTAAATTGATAACTTTTTTTAAATTTTGATATCTAAAATCCCGCAGGAGTATTTCACACCTGCATTTGTTATTTATATATTTCATAAAAATTATCTATTTAATTAACAATAAAAAAATTATTTTAATAATTAATTATTTAATTAAATATCAAATTTCTTATTATATTATTAATTTTAACTCGCTACGCTTTGCTGCGCTTCGCTCCGCTCACACTTGTAAGCTAGCTGGGGGCTTCGCCCGCCAAACCCCCCCCGTAAATTTCTTATTATTATACTAGCTTACAAGCGCTCGCTACGCTTCGCTGCGCTACGCTTCGCTCACACTTGAAAGCTAGCTGGGGGCTTCGCCCCCAGACCCCCACTGGGGGGCATAGCCCCCCAGACCCCCCGTAGTTTTTTAGGACTTAACGTCTTCTTTTATGACTAAACTTCTTCTTTATGACTTAAAGTCTTCTTCTATGATTTAACATCTTTTATGGCTTAACATCTTCTTTTATCCACAATTCAACTTTACTCTAACTCTTACTAATTCATCTTTCACACTTTCACACTCTTTTAATTATTCATACATACGCTCAGCCTACATCCTGCACCAACCATTGTTACCACTATTATATAATCCTGATATCATCCACCAACTTCAAAAAACTTCATTTCTATTCTCATCCTAATCATTTATTTTTTTATAATTTACTAAATTACTCTTTCTTTTTCCTTTCTTCTTCATTGAACCAAAAAAACAACACTAAGAAAAATTCTATCTACCCTAAATTTTCCAACAGAAAAAAGAAAACACTAAGAAGTTTCATTTTTATTGTATTTCCAATACATTTTCTTTATTAAACTATATGTTCAATTTTTATTTATTATCAACAAATTATTATATTCGTTATGTTTATCAAATTTTAGGATTTTTATTTTTGTTATGTTGGTAGAATCTAAATGCATAAGTTGCTATCCATTCAAAATGATAAAAACAAAAGATTTGACTAAATTTTATAAAATTTTTTGGGCCCTCGGGGCATGGCGTAGAGGTTAGCGTGCTAACCTCGTATACCAAACGTCGCGGGTTCGGACCCCAGGCAGTCCGATGATTTTATATAAGGCATTTGGATACCAAATGGCTTATATAAGAATGCCTGGACCCCAATATGTATAATAATAAATAACGGTTATCGTCTAAAGTCTTAAATGGCCTAAGTTGCCGAAAAGACTGTGTGAATGCGTGTGTGATTGTGAGTGTGAATGAGAAAAAAGTGTGAATGTTTTTTTAAAAAAAAAAAAAAAAAAAAAAAAAAAAAATTTTTTGGATTTTTATTTAATCAAAACGTTCACTAAAAAAGGATAGGCTCCGGTTCGCCTGGGGAGAACCCTCGCCAATCCTTTATTGCCATTGTCAAAGAGAAAACAATGAAAAATCAAAAGGTCTACAAACATATTAGGTTTTTTGCCACGAAATGGCTTAAATAAGAATGCTTGGAACCCAAATACACCGTACATATACCTGGTGGGCCATTAGTGCGTGAGCTGATTAACGGATATTTTTAAAGTTTTCAATTTTATTATAAGGATTATAAAAATTTCTCAGCTATATTGTAATATTGGATGGGAGAAAGTAACGATTTGCAAAACATCAGTTGATTGTACTGAAGATGATTCCATATCACTGGAGTCGAAATATTTACAATTAAACGGACAATACGCAAAAGTATTTATTTTTTGGCCCACGGTTTTTATAATAAAATTGATTCTCCTTAGAGCCATCTACAAACAATTTTTAAAGTTTGTTGATCGTGCCTAATGTGGGGCCTTTAGGGCTACAAATTAAAAATAATTTTATTCTAATTGCAATTTTTATACAGGTAGATCCATATCAAAGTTATTTTTACAGTGGAGAATTGGAGATATCAGCCAAATTGGGATTGTCCAGGTTAATAAAACTTCCAGGATAAGACGTTTCGGCTTGAATTTATTTGGCCATCTTCATTTATCGGAAATTATACACACAGTGCAAGTGCACATGTGATCAAACCAAGACTTGTCAATAATAAAATATATTTGAATCATACCAAATTCTATGGTTCCTGTGCCCAAGTTCAGAGAATCCTGAAGATGGCCAAATAAATTCAAGCCGAAACGTCTGATCCTGGGAGTTTTATTAACCTGGACAATCCCAATTTGGCTGATATCTCCAATTCTCCACTATAATCACATCACTCACAGCCACAACCTCAAAAGCAAAGTTATGTTTATTTAAATGGAACGCCCTGTATATTATTGCATATTTGGATTCTACGGCCAATTTTAGTATGACTTTATGTCATGAAATGTATTCCAATCCAAACCGTTTAGCCGCAAATTGAGTTTTTGTGAAAAAACTGCTGTCTGAAAAAATTGAATATCGCGCGAACCATAAAACTTAGAGGACTGTTCTTTTGTGATGTTTCTAATCATGAAATGTACTATTGTAGGCCAGATGGGTATTCTTGTGTTGGGAATAATGGCCATGCAAATTAAGAAAATTACAATCATGGATCAACCAAGGATAACTCCATTTTTTCAATTATTCTATAATTTATAACGAAAAAAAAAATTTTATTATAGACAAAACAATTTTTTTTAAATCCAAACGCAAAACAAAATTGAAATAAATAGAAAAGATAAGCTAATATTCGAAAATGTATTTAAATTTCCTTTAAAATCATTTATTTGAACTTTTTGAAAACGGAAATTAGGGTTATGATCAGGTGAGCAGGTGCGTCATTTTGTTGAAAAATCATAACCCTAATTTGAGTAATCGGGACTTCTTTGAGGAGTTCTAATAAATGATTGTAAAGGAAATTTAAAGACATTTTCTAATTTAGCATATATTTTCTATTTATTACAGTTTTGTTTTGCGTTTAGAGTTTTTTAAAATTATTTTGTCCTTAATAAATTTTGTAACATTAGATCTAAAAAATGCTATTGACCCGCTGATTCGATTCTGCCCCAACGGTTTAATTATAAATCTGTGGTTTCTATCGATATAGCGGACTATGGAACCTAAGATGCCATTGTTAGAATTCATAGATGAAATATCAATAGGACTTCTCTCCATTTCCAATGTTTCAGTAGCAAGAGGGCCTCAGCATAAATTTTCTTCTCAAATGTCAAAAGATTTTTGATTGGTTAGAAGAGATCATTTGGTAGAAAAAATTGAAATATATCGTCATTCCGGACATTGCAAAATATGTACAAAAAATTACACCCTGATACATGTTTTTTTATAATTTGAAATATAAAGAGGTATGGGATAAAAAAGTAGATTTACTTATGTGTATAAATTAATTAAATAAATAAAAATAAATAAAAAGGCATTTCAGAAAAAAATAACTACTTGGGGAGATACCATGTCAAAAAACAGGTTGTGATTCTTACAAAAAATTTATAAGGGTTTATAAAAAAGGAAAAATATGCATCACAAAACTATTTTCGCCTTCATGCCAACAATTTTTTTTCACGCCCCCGAGTTTGGCGTAGTAGGTAGAGCGCCTCCCTCCTATACCAAACATCGCGGATTCGGACCCAGGCAGTCCGATGATTTTATTTAAGCCATTTGGATACCAGATGGCTTAAATAGAAGAAATGCCTGAACCCACAATTTATATATTAATCACAACGGTTATCGTCTAAAGTCTTAAATGGCCTGAGTTGCCGAAAAGACTGTGTGAATGTGTGTGTGAGTGTGAGTGTGAATGAGAAAAAAGTGTGAATGTTTTTTAATAAAAAAAAAAAAAAAAAAAAAAAAAAAAAATTTTCACAGTTTTTGACACAGTTATACATATGATAGATATTTATTTAAATTATTAAGATATTTACAATTTGTTAAAATTCCCTAAACAGTAATAATAATAATACCTAAACTGTTTTTATAAAATTGCTTTCTTTTGCCATTTGAGATTCCAATTCAAGAAATACTCGACAGAACTAAATTTGCAAGTTCAAGTTGGTTTTCCTAAAAACAAAATAATAATAATAGGACTTTATTAAAAAAGATTATTTTATAGATGCATATGGGTCATTCCATGCCAAATCGACAAATTTTTTTTCTGACCCCCGCGGATTTCGCTGAAAATTTTCTATCTTTTTTCTACCCCTTAAAAGACATTTTTGAGAATTTTTTCAAATTTTTTTACCCAACTAAAAAAAAGTTATGGATTTATGAAAAAAAAACTGCTCTTTTTTTCAAATAACTATAACTTATTTTAAAATTGATATTTCGGAACCCCGCAAGGCTATAAAAATTTTGTTTTTTAATGTAGTTTTCAGAAAAAAATACAAAAATTATTTCAGAAGCCCGGATATATGAAATATTTCAGTTTATTTGAAAAAAACCCTAATTTTAAATCGACCATTTATTTTTTATTTTTTTTTTAACTCAAAAAAAACTTCAACTAATTCTACAATTACCCCCGTCAAATGACGTTGCATATCGCCAAGAAATTTGAAATTTTGATGTCCTCTCATAAAGTCACTTTTGCTCCAAAAAGAAATTTAATATCAAAGGGCTTTCGATAGTATCTATTTGTATTTTAAATTTTATCAAAATCGGCCCAGCAACCTGTAGCTTTGGCTAAAAATTTGAAAATTGAAAAAAGAATGAAGGAAAAATAAGACCTAATTTTGGCCTCCTGAAATTGGAAAAATCTCAACTTTGAGCCTCTGCCATTGGAACTGGAATTTTTTAGAATACGGCTAATGATTTTTTACTATTCAATATATTAGTAAACTCTTTTTAGGATATCTTTCTACATCCATTTTCTTTTCTTTATTAGCCTAAATAAATGCGTGGGAAGCCAATTTGGACCAAATATTTCTAAAAATAAAGAAAATTTAGAAGAAATATGAAAATGATTTTAACCTTGAAAAAAATGCATTTCAACTTACTTTTTTGAGTTTTTTCTTGATTCATTGTATTTATCGCCTATATAAACAGCATTTGAGCTATTTAGGTTGTGATTACGTGAATATTAATTAAATTATTTAGAAAAATTCTTAAAAATTGTTTGTTTATTTTTCTGCTATTAACGATATGGAAGTTAACTTCTTGTTAATAAACATATGGCAAATCTCTTCCCAATAGAATATTCTTTATAAGGTCTTTTTCATAATTATAAAACAATTTTAGCATTCCGGGATTACTAAAGACTAAAAAAAAATGTAATTAAAATTTTAAATAATTATTTTATAAAAGCATAAATACCTTTTTAATTATTTTAAGATGAGAAAAATTTCACAATAATTTTTTTTCAATGAATATTTCTTTTGTTTTTTAATTCTTTTCGGCATTTTTGGCCATATTAAGTTTTAAACGATACAAAGATTATTTACGATATATATTTGAGTCCAAGCATATTCAATCAATAAGTAATGTTTTTATTTTTTTCACTAAAACTAATATCTAATATGCAGTGTAACACCATTTGTTTATTTCAAATTTTTAAAATTCGATATCTGTGATTATTCAAAGAAAATAAAAATTTTCAAATATTAAAAAGTTGACGTATTAGTTTGGATCATAAAAAAAAGTCAAAAAATAGAGAAAAAAGAGAAAAATATTTAATTATAGTCTATATATTCTAATAGGCCTATATTTTATGGAAAAAAGTTAATTTTTGAAAAAAAAAAAAAAAAATTATGCATGATTTTCCTATCCATATTTAAAATGATATTCTCACTAAAAACAATTCAAAGGGACTAATAAAAGAAATCAAAGAAAATTTCAACAAAATATTCAAGGCGATATCAAGGGATGAATTATGATATGTCAATTTGACAGCTGTCATCTGTTTTGGTTATAAAGAATAAAAAAATCTCCATATTTGTTTTTATTCAAAATGTAAACAATAGATTAAAATTTGAAATTCTCACTTTTTTTTTAAATAAGACCTGCAGCGAACCCTCGCCATTCCTTTTTTGCCATTGGAAAATACAAAAATCAATAGGTTCACACATAGGCCTATTTATGAAAAAATAGGTTGTTTTGATTTAAATTTAAATGTAAACAAAACATTAATTGAAATTTGAAATTCTGACTTTTTTTAAAAAAAGGAAATACCTTAAAATATCCGGAAATATTTTATCCAAAAGTGTTTAAATTTAAAATAAAATCATCTTGATACATACTGTATAGAGAGGCAATATATTTAATTAAGATTTAATATATGAAAGAAATGTCCACCATTTTGAAAAAAAAAAAAAAATATTCAAAGAATAACAACTTTCAAAGAGATGATGATGTCGTAAACAAAAACATTGAATTAAATTGTAAAAAATACTTTTTTTAGAAAAAATAAGTACACAGAAGTAAAAAGTATCAATGAAACATTAAATTAAAAAAATCAATAATGTTTGTAAAAATAAATTGGTAAATTTTAATACAGAAAATAGAAAATACGGAAAAAAATTAATAGGTCCTTAGAGACGGTAATGACAGAAAAATCAACAAATTTTCAAAAAGTAAACAATAGAAAAAATGGTATAAAAGCTCCTTTTTAGACAAAACGAGACAAAAGAATGAAAAATAGTAAATGAAAGTCTAATAGAAATATATTCAGGATATGGGCAAATTGGGTCATTTTAATAAGATAAGTTAAAAAATTAAAGTAAAGAGCATATAATGTAGGAATGAATCAACAGGCGCTTAGAGATTCGTTATTTTATTAGTATATAGAGATTATTAATTTTAATATATATTCCTTGACTAAAATGGCGGATGACGCTTCCACTTCAATTCAAAAAGATGTTTTTTTTTTAAATTACAAAAAATTTACATACAAGTGTAGCATATGATTGGAATCAGAAAAATGGCAGGAATTTGAATATATAATAAATAAATATGTTTCTATCAATAATAATATTATTATTTTAAAATAATGAAATTTCCAATAAATTTTCTCTTTATCCATGTTTTTTTTTTTGAGTAGAAATCAAAATTTATAAAAAATTTTAATATAATAAACAGTACTTAGGATTAAAATTCCAATGGATTAGGAATTGAAAAGAGAATAAAAAAATTCCAAACAATTTTAATTCGTAACAAAATAAAATTTTTAAGCTCGTTGATATTAATTTTTCTCTATTTCTCTAATAAAAATATAAATATATCATAATTTATATTAAAATAATTATGAGATTTAATTTTAATTTAACTCAAAAACTCTAAAACTACATGACGGATTTTTTGTTATTTGTGTTTGTTTTTTTTATTTTAATTTCTCTATAAGGTATTACTGATTGATTGACCATTAAGTGACATTAACAACGCCATTCAATTCAATTATCATGTTGAAACATGAGAAATGAGGGGGCAGTATACTAGTAGTTAATTGATTTCTAGAGAGAATTTGTCGAATGAGAGACATCTTTGACGACTCAATAAAGGGTCGGGGGGGGAGGGGAGGGAGGGGGTGGTGATGCATAAGAGAAAGCATTCCAATGTACGCGTAACCACTAAATATAAACGACGGTGTGTGTGTATGTGCGTGTGTGCGTCATTAATTTTGTCTCTCTCTCTAATAATAATCAGCATCTCTCAGCTATTTTGGACCCAATACGGACGTCTAATGGATGGATATGTATATCATCGCTTGATTCTAATCAATTTCATATTTCTTTTTTTCAACGGTCATTGACCTTTTTAATATATTAAGTGTTGGTGGGTGGAAGATGAAATAAATTATGAATTTTTTTTTTTTTTTAACAACAACAACTCGTTCATCCTTCTCTCTCATATTTAAATTAACAAAAATATCATCTCTACTTTTTTAAACGCATAGAATCAGAATTTATTTTTTTTCAGCCAGAATATAATAATTGTGATAAATATATGTCGTATAAGCATCGTAAATAGAACTTTGGGCCCGGAATCGGCTGTTTTGGGTTTGGTGCATGCCATAGTGCACGAATTTAATAACCAGACAATATTTTTTTTTTATTAAATTGATACTGGCGACCGTTGGCACTAGTTGAAACATATTCATCTTTGGGCTTGGTGCGTACACGACTTAACAGGTATTATGTTGCTCAACTGTTAACCATAATTATATTAATAAATAATTATTGATGTTAGTGTAATTATTTATTAATATTATTTTAATATAAATTTTATATCATTAAGTTTAATTTTAAGATTTAGTTTTATTATCGATCATTTCTAATCTCAATCAGTCAGACAAACATCCTCTCTTAGAATTTGCATATACCAAATATAAACATCCCCTTTCTATCATATATTAACAATCAAAGTTCTTCCAAATTTTCCATGAGAAGGGACTAAGAAGATGATGAAACTCAACTCCCTCTCCTATCCAAGAGGACCCCCTAACTTTGTCTCCCCTTCAAAACGAATCCTTAAAAACTCTTCCCTGAGAGGAGAGAATCAGATTTTGATGGTGGTAGAATTGATCAACATACACAATGTAATCAACACATATTATAATTCTCTCACGAGTAAATAAAATTTATCCACCAAATTAAAATGGTCGTTTTTATTTCTTCATACAGTAGAAATACATAATTGACGCAGTCGGAAATAGGAGCACAAGACGTGATACATGGTTATCACGGTGAATATTAATTCTTTGCTTGTGTTAATATTAGAGACCCCCCCTACCTGGTTACCCGAGTGATTGACGGTACACCATTGAGGAACTTCGAGACCAAGAAGAAGCTCAACAAAAGGGCGGTGGCAACCTAATAGTAGAGACCCCCCTTACACGGTTACCTGAGTGATTGACGGTACACCTTCGAGGAACTTCGAGACCAAGAAGAAGCTCAACAAAAGGGCAGTGGCAACCTACTCAAACCTACGACTCCACTCTACGACTCTCCACGACTTCGAAACTTCACCGCTGCAGCCTTCACGAGGTGCAAACGTTCTGCAAGTTTCATCATCAACTAAACAAATACTAGGGATTATTCATCCCAAAGGGCGCAGTCAACAACTCGTGAGTAAAAGAAAACACATTTTCTTCTCAACAATCTCCGGCCAACTTCTCCGTCAAGAAGCCAATTAAGACTCTAATATAACTTAGAATAACTAATTCTTACAATTAATAATCCGATCAAATAATTAATTTAATATTCTTTCAATTCACGTAAAATATATAAATAATAAATGATTAATTGAATTATAGATAAAAAAAAAAACAACAACTTGATTTGAAAAAGGGTTCGATACTTGAATAACAAATTAAATCTAGCAAACAGATAACGATAATTGTAATCTTTCTATTCTAATATACAATCTAAACGAATATAACAGTAGAAAATTTAGGAAAAGAAAATTGGGTAGACAATCTGATAAGATAGCCAATGTACTTCTAATCTCCCTTCTAGCTATCATTCGTTCCGTTTGTTTTCTTTTCTTGTTTATTTACTTCCTTTCTTCTTTTCTCTAAAAAGGAAAGATAGCACGTTTATATATATATATAAATTTTATATATTTTCTCTCCCTCTTAGTTTAAAAATTTTTTTTTTCTCGCGAAGAAATAGAAGAGAGAATACACTTTTCTCTCCTTGCTCTCTTTATAAACTAAGAACTTTGCACAAATTAGTAAAATTTTTTTTCCCACACAAAATCAATTAAAATGGCACTGTCTTTCAAAGACATCATGGATAGCATCCCCACTTTCGAAGGCGACCCCAGAGACCTCGAATTTTTTATCATGGCAGTGGAGCTGGCAATAAATTCATTCGACCAAATACCCGCCAACCAACGCGGATTCATCTTATTACACATTAGTAATAAAATAAAGGGTCCCGCCAGACATAAACTCCCGTCCACCTTAGTATCATGGGAGGTACTAAAATCAAATTTGCGAAGACTATTTAAGGAACACAAGGACGAAAGAACCCTCCGAAGAGAATTAAGCGCGATGGAAAACAGACACTTAGGCATCAAAGAGAAGTTTAGGGAAATCGAGTCACTAATAGAGAGCTACGCAGCACGAATAGATGCGACAAACAATACTGGGGAATGTAAAACGGTTTTAAAACAAACATTCGAGGTAGACGCCGCTGAAGTATTCACGAGATCCCTGGGAGAGCCACTCAGATCCCAAGTAATGGCCCAAAATTTAGATAGCCCAACACTAATTTATGACTACATTATTAATAAAACAGACGCTCTAGCAAGGGAAACCCATAAAAAGGAAAGTAACTTCTCACATAATAAAAATTACCTGTATAATGACCGAGGCAGGCAAATAATTTCTCAGCCCCCCTCGCCCCTAAATCGAAATCACCTATATAATTATTACATGTCCCGACAACCTAATTACCGATACCCTCCCCCACTCCTAAGCCTGAACCCCTGGCAACCACGCAACCAAAACTACCAAAACCCCCAGAGCTTCCAAAATCATCCCCCACCCCCCCACCAAGGTTACCAAGGTCACCGAAATCAAAACCCTCAGAATTACCAAAATCCTCAAAATCCCCTAAACTACCAAAACCCCCAAAATGATCAAAATTCTAGAAATCCCCCACCTACACCCATGTCGACCCAAACTACAAGGTCACAGGACAACGGCAGAGCAAGGCCCCAAACAAGAAACACCCCAATGGATCTGACTAATGTAGAAACCGATGACTATTTTTTTAGAACAGGACCCCTACGACCAGCTACCTCAGTAGCATTCGAAATTAGCAATCTCAACGCTGCCCCCTCGAGCAGGTTACCTTATATAGAGATGAACGGTTTCAAAATTATGTTGGACACCGGCGCTAGTTGCAACCTAGTGAATCCGGAAATAGTTAGAAATTTCAAACAATTCGACCAAATAAACTACTTAAAAATAGTAAATAAAACGTTATCGATAAATAAATATACATATATGGAGATAATGGGAAAGGCAGCAAAATTTCTGATATATAAATTTCATCACGATTTCGACATGCTCATAGGTTTAGATACTTTAAAATATCTTAATTTCGTTTGGGATAGCAGGGAACCTTTCGTCACACTAGAAGGTGTAAAATTTATATTATATTATTTCTTTCAACCACACGCTAAATTACCCTTAGAGAAAGAGCTGTCCAGAGACGGAACAACGGAACCTCCGACAAGAGTACCCCCTCCCCAAGCCAAACACGCGGAAAGACGGTTAAACCAAAACTTAGTCAGAACCCCCCGCAACCTAGGCAACCAGGCGTACAATTTAGAAGATAACGGCTTAAGACACAAAAGGAATGAGGCACACCTTATTGCCCCCCTACTAAAACAATATAGTGATCTAATCTACGACGAAAATTCCCCACTAACACACACCCACGCCATAAAACATTTTATCAGGACAAAAAATGAAGACCCTATTTATAGCCGTAATTATAAATACCCGGAGGCACTTAAATCCGAAGTCAGAAGACAGATTAGTGAAATGTTAGATAATAATATCATTAGGCCCAGTAACAGCCCCTACAATTCCCCTATTTGGGTAGTCCCGAAGAAAAATGGCAAAACTAGGATAGTAATTGACTATAGAAGATTAAACGACTCAACAATCGACGATAAATTCCCCATTCCGGACATCAATGACCTCTTGACAAAATTTCACGATCAAAAATATTTTACCACCTTAGATTTAGCCTCTGGATTTCACCAAATTGTGATGCACAACGAATCAATCGAAAAAACCGCTTTCACAGTAGACGGCGGGCATTTCGAGTTCATAAGAATGCCGTTCGGACTAAAAAACGCCCCAGCCACCTTCCAGAGACTAATGAACTCCATATTGGCCCCCCTGATTGAGAAAAATATTTGCCTCGTTTACCTAGATGACATTATAATTTTTGGGAAAGATATAAAAGAACATGTTAACAATATAAGATTAGTCTTTAACGCGTTAAGAAAATATAACTTAAAAATATCCAATGATAAATGTAAATTCTTAGAGCAAGAGATAGAGTTTCTAGGGCACATTGTGACCGAA
>JAKCPI010002469.1:0-155737 GCA_023213315.1 Euborellia annulipes
TTTTATAAAATTTTTAGGTTTTTATTTTTGTTATGTTGGTAGATTGTAAATACTTCGTTTGGTATTCATTCGAAACGATAAAAACATAGGATTTCACCAAATTTTATAAAATTTTAGGTTTTTATTTTTGTTATGTTGGTAGAATGTAAATACATCGTTTTGGTATCCATTCGAAACGATAAACATAGGATTTCACTAAATTTTATAAAATTTTAGGTTTATATTTTGGTTATGTTGGTAGAATGTAAATACTTCGTTTGGGCATTCCATTCGAAACGATAAACATTAGGATTTCATCAAATTTTATAAAATTTTAGGTTTTTTTATTTTTGTTATGTTGGTGGGAGAATGTAAATACATCGTTTGGTATCCATTCGAAACGATAAACATAGGATTTCACCAAATTTTATAAAATTTTAGGGTTTTTTATTTTTGTTATGTTGGTAGAATGTAAATACATCGTTTGGTATCCATTCGAAACGATAAACATAGGATTTCACCTAAATTTTATAAAATTTTAGGTTTTTTATTTTTGTTATGTTGGTAGAATGTAAATACATCGTTTGACATATCCATTCGAAACGATAAACATAGGATTTCACCAAATTTTATAAAATTTTAGGTTTTTTATTTTTGTTATGTTGGTAGAATGTAAATACATCGTTTGGTATCCATTCGAAACGATAAACATAGGATTTCACCAAATTTTATAAAATTTTAGGTTTTTTATTTTTGTTATGTTGGTGGAATGTAAATACATCGTTTGGTATCCATTCGAAACGATAAACATAGGATTTCACCAAATTTTATAAAATTTTAGGTTTTTTATTTTTGTTATGTTGGTAGAATGTAAATACATCGTTTGGTATCCATTCGAAACGATAAACATAGGATTTCACCAAATTTTATAAAATTTTTAGGTTTTTTATTTTTGTTATGTTGGTAGAATGTAAATACACCGTTTGGTATCCATTCGAAACGATAAACATAGGATTTCCCTAAATTTTATAAAATTTTAGGTTTTTTATTTTTGTTATGTTGGTAGAATGTAAATACATCGTTTGGTATCCATTCGAAACGATAAACATAGGGATTCACCAAATTTTTGTAAAATTTTAGGTTTTTATTTTTGTTATGTTGGTAGAATGTAAATACATCGTTTGGTATCCATTCGAAACGATAAACATAGGATTTCCCAAATTTTATAAAATTTTGGGGTTTTTATTTTTGTTATGTTGGTAGATTATTGTAAATACTTCGTTTGGTATTCATTCGAAAACGATAAACATAAAGGTATTTCCCTAAATTTTATAAAATTTTAGGTTTTTTTTATTTTTTGTTATGTTGGTAGCACTCCTTCTTATCACGTTAATCTATTTCTATCTGAATGGATCTATCTAAAAAATCTGGTGGCGACTGTCGCACGGCACACCTTGCTTTCTCTTTCCTTCGGTAATCGAAAGTTGTGTTCTGTGCTGTCACACCAGATTTTGTCTGTCGGCCTATATTTAGTTTCCGCCAATATATTAAAGAATTAAAGATGTCAAATTTATAAACATGGGAAAATATTAAATTATATTTTGTTACCATAAGCAACTATATTTCTCATATCTTCTCTATGAAGCACAAGAGTAAGTGTGCTTCAAACAAATATTGAGAGCAAAACGAGAATATACATTTTGAAAGAGCATCTAAAAAATAATTGATTTTTCCCGAATTTTAATCAAAATCGTTAGAGCGAATTTTGAGAAAATCGAAAAAAACTGAAAAAGTACATCAGTAAAGTACTAGTACTCTTTGTGATTTTTGATTAAAAGCTTATTTTTCCGGTCCCGGGGGTGTTTAACCAAATATAAAATTTCAACCTCCTAGCTTTCAATTCCTTCATGCTTAAAATTGAACACACACACACACACACACCCTTACCCACCCACACACAGACAGACATGTCACTTGAAAACCACTTTTGGATTCAGGGGACCTCAAAACGTGAAGATCCATCAAAATCTCGACATCGAATTTTTTGACATGAATCAATACTTTCTCTCTATATATATATTACATATATACATAGGTAAGAGAAAGTAAAAATTTTCCATTAGGGATGAAAATTACTAATCTCAGCCAAAAACATCGGAGATGCAAAAAGGGGAAGGGCGCCTCGCATTATTTTTGGCCCAGCGTCGAGTGTGAAATCAAAAAAAATGCGCCTCGCTTTTCTGATTTATATAAAAGCGAGGAAATATTTTCACTTAAATAAAACCCCTACAGAATTTTATTTGTTTCATATATCCTCGCTTTTATATAAATCAGAAAAGCGAGGCGCATTTTTTTGATTTCACCTCGACGCTGGGCAAAAATAATGCGAGGCGCCCCTTTTGCATCTCCGATGTTTTTGGCTGAGATTTCACTTCTTTTTGTGAAATATTACATTTAATTTTATTTAATAATTTTTGTTTATTAAATATTAAATTATCCCATGAATAGATCTTTTAATATGCTTCCAATCAGTAAAATAAATACATCGTTTGGTATCCATTCAAAACGATAAACATAGGATT
Source organism: Euborellia annulipes (assembly GCA_023213315.1). NCBI lineage: Eukaryota > Metazoa > Arthropoda > Insecta > Dermaptera > Anisolabididae > Euborellia > Euborellia annulipes. Next base: position 2,562 of record JAKCPI010002469.1, read on the forward strand.
TCCCTAAATTTTATAAAATTTTAGGATTTTTATTTTTGTTATGTTGGTAGGATATAAATACATCGTTTGGTATCCATTCAAAACGATAAAGATAAGATTTCACCAAATTTTATAAAATTTTAGGATTTTTATTTTTGTTATGTTGGTAGAATGTAAATACATCATTTGGTATCCATTCGAAACGATAAAGATAGGATTTCACCAAATTTTATAAGATTTTAGGTTTTTTATTTTTGTTATGTTGGTAGTATGTAAATACATCGTTTGGTATCCATTCAAAACGATAAACATAGGATTTCACTAAATTTTATAAAATTTTAGGATTTTTATTTTTGTTATGTTGGTAGAATGTAAATACATCATTTGGTATCCATTCAAAACGATAAACATAGGATTTCACTAAATTTTATAAAATTTTAGGATTTTTATTTTTTTTATGTTGGTAGTATGTAAATACATCGTTTGGTATCCATTCAAAACGATAAACATAGGATTTCACTAAATTTTATAAAATTTTAGGATTTTTATTTTTGTTATGTTGGTAGTATGTAAATACATCATTTGGTATCCATTCGAAACGATAAAGATAGGATTTCACCGAATTTTATAAAATTTTAGGATTTTTATTTTTGTTATGTTGGTAGGATGTAAATACATCATTTGGTATCCATTCAAAACGAGAAACATAGGATTTCACCAAATTTTATAAAATTTTAGGTTTTTTATTTTTGTTATGTTGGTAGTACTTCTTATCACGTTAATCTATTGTATTTCTATCTGAAGGGATCTATCCTAAAATTTTTTATTCCATTAGGGATGAAAATTACTAATATTAATAGATATGTACCTAGATGACGTCATCGGGGAGCAAAATAGTTAGAATTGTCTTTTCGCCACGTTAAAGATAGGACAAATTTGAAATTTTGAATACCTCTCAAAAAGTCACTTTTGATCCAAAATGAAATTTTATATCAAAGGTATCGGGTTTTTGATAGTATCTATTTGTATTTTAAATTTCATCCAAATCGGTCCAGCAGGGAAACCTGTAGCTTTGTCTAAAAATTTGAAAATTGAAGAAAAGAATGAAAAAAAAAAGAAAAAAAAGAAAAAAAAAAAGGAAAAATAAGAGACTAACTTTTGACCTTCCGAAATCGGCAAAATCTCAACTTTGAGCCTCTGCCATTCTGTTTGGCACTGGAATTTTTTTTTGAATTCGTGCTCAAAATAATCCTTATTTATTCTAGTTTAATATAAAAAAAATTTGGCTCCGATATCTTAAAACCTTTTTGAGATATTCGCCCAGAAAGAGAAAAGTTTCTCAAAAAAATTTTTTCACGTCCCTATCTTTTATTAAGGATTTAAAATCATTCTTGATAATATAGTCTAGGGACGACTCGTCCATCTAAATGCAATGGGCCATTGGCATCTATTGGAATATCAACTAAATGGTAGTATTAAGAGTTTCTTTGCTTTCTTTTGCTTTTCACATGCTCGGCGACGAGTCGCTCCCGCGACTCTTGATTTCCTTTATTATTTAACTATTCATTAAAATACATAAGAAGAAGTCTGCTGAATTTTCACTACCTAACTCCCCTTTTGGGCAATTAAAATAGAATCGTCCATCTCCCTCTTCTTAATAATTAGCCATACTGACTCCCCTTTTATTCAATTGAAATAGAATCGTCCATCTCCCTCTTCTGACTAATTAGCCAATCACAAGGGTTGTATTCTTTGGCGCCACAAGGCTTGCATAGAAAAGAACACCAACCTAGCAGCTAGGGCTGGACGGTAAACCGGTTTACCGGTAAAAACCGGTAAAAATTTTTTACCGAAAACGCGGTAACGAACCTCTAATTCGATAAAAACCGGTTTTTTTTTCGAAAGTCGGTAAAAAATTTTGGTTCCGCGAGAAAAAAAAAATGTTTCGGCAAAAAATTGGCTCTCTAAAAAAAAGGTAAAATATTTTTTTCCGGCCGGGAAAAAATTTGGTTCCGCGAGGGAAAAAAATGTTTCGGCAAAAAATTGGCTCTCTAAAAAAAAGGTAAAATATTTTTCCGGCCGGCGAAAAATTTTGGTCCCGCGATAAAAAAAATGTTTCGGCAAAAAATTGGCATCCCGCGGGGGAAAAAAATGTTTCGGCAAAAATTGGCTCTCTAAAAAAAAAGGTAAAACATTTTTCCGGCCGGGGAAAAATTTTGGTTCCGCGGGGAAAAAAATGTTTCGGCAAAAAATTGGCTCTCTAAAAAAAAGGTAAAATATTTTTTCGGCCTGGGAAAAATTTTTGGTTCCGCAAAAAAAAAATGTTCCGCGGCGGCAAACTTTGGTTCCGCGGGCGGTAAAAAATTTTTACCGACTTTCGAGAAAAACCGGTTTTTTTTTCATTATCGAGGTCGGTAATGAAAATCCATTACCGTCCAGCCCTACTAGCAGCCTAGTCACTCAGTAGAGTGGAGAATTTTGTTTAGTGCTGAACCTATGATAATGTGTGCAAGAAATACCCAAGCCACCTCATTTGCTGTGCTGCCATGTTTGGGGTTAGACGGCTCTCTCTCGCTCTCTTCGTTTCTCGGCGGTTTTAACTAGGTATTTTACTTCAATATTGCTAATTATTTATTAATTACTCTTATTAATCATTTAATATTTATAATTGATAAAATAATTCATGAATTTCTAGACATTGTTTTTTTTTTTTAAATTTATATAGACGCCTCTTGTGAATATTTGTTTCGTACCTTATATGAATGCATATTATCGTTCTTTTTCTCTTTTTTTTACTCTCCATTTTAATTAATAATTTATTTTATGCAATTTTTATTTATTTTATTTTTCATTTATCATAAAATATATAAAGTAGAGCGAATCTTATTTAAAGTTTTGAATCACTAGTTGAGAGCTAGTTGAGTGATTTTTTCATCTGATTTTTGCCTTTCTGTTCTTTCTCAAACCCTGAGGCAATATTAAATCAAAAGTTGCCTATGATGCCACATTACAACAAGCACACATTTAGACCCAAAGAATATTGAAATAATATTTTTATCAAGCAGAGAATATTAAAAATATTTTTCATAATATCGATATTGATAGCGAATATTTCTTTATAATCCCTACAAGTAAATTGTGGTGTGATTATTAGCACACCTCTCTCTTATCTCAGACTTGCACCAATTTTTTCATTATTTAATACAATTTACAAATTTTATTTTAATTAGTTAATTTCATATTATCATTGAAAGAAATCACATCAAACAAATACACACAGGAATTCAAATATTAACTGAAACAGAAAAATCTGGTGTGACTACACTTTTCCTCATTCACACTCACACTCACACACACATTCACACAGTCTTTTCGGCAACTCAGGCCATTTAAGACTTTAGACGATAACCCTTGTATTTAAAGACAATGCCGTTGTATTTAATATATATATTGTGGGTTTAGGCATTTCTATTTCTGGTGTGACTAGTCGCACGGCCAAAAACTTTTTTGTACCTTCCGTATTTGAAAGTTTAGCACTGTAGTTATCACAACAGATTTTTTGTAACGACATGAGTTGAAAATATTTTATTTTTTATTCTTGTATCAAAGCAAATCATCATATACCAATTTAACAAATGTGAGTTAATTTGTTGGTGGGTCAAACACCAGTCGAATTCTTTAAATATAAAATTAATTAATAATTATATTTTTACATATTTGTCTTTACTTCTCTTAGCTCTTTCGAGTCTGAACCTGTTTGGATTCTCTTTGTTTTCTTAAAGAAATTATTCTATAATCTCACTTTATTTTTAGAAAAGGGGCATTTTTATAATTATCGTTCTTATTTCAAGAATAATTTCTTATTTCAAGAATAATTAATGAATTCAAATATATTCTTAATAACCCTCTTTATCTCTCCCTTATCTTAAGGCCTTATTCCCTTTTTATTAAATATAAAAATCTGGTGTGACTAGTCGCACAGCCAACAACTTTTTTGTACCTTCAAATTTGAAAGATTTTTTGTAACGATATGTACTTTTAGTTCAGGCAGAACGGTACAGTGCATTTATAATAGATTCATTTTTTTTATTTATTTACTGCCAGTTTCAAAATTAGTTTCGGGTTGACCGACCCGGAGCTCGGTCGTTTTTTTTTTTTTTTTTTGATTTTGATAAAATTGGAAAAACCTAAAAAAGTACATCAGTAAAGTACTAGTACTCGAGGGGCCCAATTTGATGTGTATAGAAGAAATAGGAAAATATTTAAAAAATTTTTTTTTTTTTTAAACATTAAACTTTTTTCTCATTCACACTCATATTCACACAGTCTTTTGGGCAACTTAGGCCATTTAAGACTTTGACGATAACCGTTATATTAATAATATATCTATTTGGGGTCCCGGCATTTCTATTTAAGTCATTTGATATCCAAATGCCTTAAATAAAATCATCCGACTGCCTGGGTGTTTAAAAAAACAAAGAGGGGAGGTAGTCTATGTTGTGGCATAATATTATATGGAGGAGACCTCAAAACACGTATTTCCCTCAAAATCTCGACCTATATATTACATATATATAGGTAAGAGAAAGTAAAAATGTACCTCCATATTTCGGTTATATAAACTAATAAAATCTAGTTGTATTTAATTATCTTCCAAATTGGTTAAAAAATATTTATTTTAATTAGAGAGTAAATATTTGCTCCCAATTAGATGACTATTGATTCTCATTAGGCATTGTTGTAAGAGTATAACAAATTTCCAATTAAATAGATATATCGATTGAATTTAGTAACAGAGTCAACATTTTTTTTAAATAAATTTTTTCCGAAATATTTAATTCATGATTTCAATCAAGAGTTTTATTTTTCAACGAAATAATAATAATAAAAAAAAAAAACCTCTAATTAAAAATATATTTAATTAATTTTTGTTAAGCGAATATGAAAAAACTTTACTTTGATTAATAAAAAAAATTTTTTTTTTATTTATTTCCAAAGTAATTTAACAATAATAATACAATATAATTTGTTTCAAGTTGAAACAAAACTCATAAAACTTAGTTTCTTCATTTAATTTTTTTTTTTTTTTCATTTTTGTTGTTTTTAATTTTTTCGTTCGTGGAAAAGAAATTTTGAAAAGTTGTAAGAAAAAGTGAAATAGAAACGATTCTTTTAGATTACTTAATTTATTATTATTATTATTGTTACAACGCCGTCCATTCTCAATGCAAGTTCTAATTTTTGAAAAATTGTGTGACAAGAGTACGAAACGTCGCTGACATAGCGTAATTATTTTATTTTCTCTTGGGAATTTCGCTCTTTACGAAAATTCGCTATTATAGAGAACAACCCTCGTTAAAATTAGGATCTTTTATAGTCAATAAAATAAAACCCTATCGCCGATTTAATTATAATCAGTAAATAGCGAATTGATGTTTAGGTGGCTGAACTGAACCCACATACACTACCAAAAATCGACTTTCGCCGCCGAGAGGAGTTTTGCGGTGTCCCAAGGTGTAGTTCGTTCCTTCGCCTAAATATTTTTTTGGTGGTGTGGTGTGTGGGGAATGTTTTTGACTTAAAAAAACATTTAATTTTTCTTATCGGGTGACTCACCATTTTATAAACATATATTTCGATATATAAATTTTTTCAGATAATTTCCGAGAATTAATTTATCAGAAAAAAAATTATATAAATTATTTATTCAAATTTTTTATACAGAATTAATTTTTTTTTTACTTTCTCTTAGCTATATGTGAAATATATAGAGAGAAAGTATTGCTAACATGTCAAAAATTCTATGTGGAGATTTTGATGCAAATTGGTCTCTGTGTATGAATTTGTGGACATTTTTAAGCCTGAGGCGTCAAAATAAGCTTTTGAATAAAATCGGCCTAAAAGTACTAGTCCTTTACTGATGTAATTTTTCAGTTTTTTTTTTTCGATTTTCTCAAAATTCGCTCCGACGATTTTGATTAAAATCAAAAATCAATTATTTTTTGGATGCTGTTTAAAATTTATATTCTCATTTTGCCCTTGAAATCTTTTGAAGCACACTTTACTCTTGTACTTCATAGGAAAAAGATAGGAGAAATGGTTGCCATGGTAACAGAAGATAAATGTTTTCCCATTTTGATTAAAATTCATAAATCAACTATTTTTTAGATTCTCTTTTAAAAGTATATCAATAAAATCTGAAAATTGTTTGAAGTACACTTTACTGTTGTAGTATTTCAGATTTTTCCAATTCATTTTTCGGCTCTTCCTTCCATAGAGCCAATGTTAAATCCGTATGTGGATTTGCATGTTAATTTCAATTCAAAAGGGGGTCCCTTTAAACTTTTACACATTTAAAAATTGTTTTTCAATATTTATGAAATTTAGTATTTATTTATGATCCTTTATTATGTATAAAAAAATCCATGAGATCAAAATTTTGAAAAATAATTATAGTTTATTTCAAGCAGTCAACATTTAAAATACACAGAGCCTATGAAAATTTTGAATCAAATGACTTTTTTACTTATGAAATGCAAGTGGTCAAGTTTGAAACTAAGATGCTATGGGAGACTAAATATATCTCGACATAAAAAAATCTGGTGCGACTAGTCACATCACATTTTTAAATTTTTAATTGAATTCAACAATAATGATAAATTAAATTTCTTCCTTTTATTTTATATACTCTATAAGGAACCGATAAATGCAATTTAGTGTACTTCCAATCGGTACAAACAATCTTGTTGTTGTTGTTGAAAAACTCCCGGAAATATATATATCTATATATGTTGTGTTAGAGGGAAATAAAAAACTTTTAAGGTGTTTTCTTTCAAATACTTTTTTTTTTCCTCTCTTCAAAAATAAATTAGGAACTGAGAATCGTAATTCATTTTATCAAAGCGATAAAAACATTTTTAGTAAAAGTTCTTGTTGTTATCATTTTATAAGAATTAAATAAGATCCTTCCTTTTATTCTAAATTGTTTTCATAGTTTGTTGAATTCGTTAAATCCGGCGTGGTGACCATGACATTCATGCCTTCAGAATCATTAAGGGGCGGGGGGGGCATATCAAACATTTGTAAATGCTAAAAAAAAAACTTTTAGTTTTTCTATGTGTGTGCAAAGCCCTGTCAAATAATAAAGATATTGTAGAGCTGTGAATTCGCTTCATTCTTTTGTAATAACCCTGTATCAGGTCTATTCTCTAAAAAGAGGCGTTAAAATTTAAAATAAACAAATGGGTGTTAAAAAGTAATGTAAAAACAATCAACGTTAAAAAAATTCTATTCAAAATCACTTCTTTGCCTCAAATAGATTTTCTGTAAACAAAAATTTAAAGCCAAAGCGTTAACATTTAGTAAATAGTGTTAAAAATTAATGCCATGTCTAGGGGATGCCTTTAATATTTAAACGTATATTTAAAACAACCTACTATAAATTCCGTGATTATCAGTACCGTAGTAATTAAAATTATGTGTGAAAATAATTTTATTTTTGTTGGATTTTAATTTTTACAAATTTATTACATTTTACAAAAATAATTTCGGGCCAGTTTTAGATATATACAATTTTATATATCATTTGCGAAATCCTGTTGTGTCTGTATGATTTTTCAGTAGCATTGGCCATTATATTGTATATATATCTAGATATAGACAACCACACATCAATTAGTTTATTTAAGGTTCAGCCTAAAGCCATTAACGAGCCAATCGCTGTCCGCATAGCGTCTGTTTATTGTTTAGTCAATTCTCTAATAGATTTCAACCTCTCACACTGATCGACATTCCCTATTTTATTTTTATTTATTAAAATATTTTACCACATCTCACTTTTTTTACTTTCTCTTACCCTATATATGAAATATATACAGGTCTATTCTCTAAAAACAGGCGTTAAAATTTAAAATAAACAAATGGGTGTTAAAAAGTAATGTAAGCGTTAAAAATGCTATTCAAAATCACTTCCTTGCCTCAAATAGCTATTCTGTAAACAAAAATTTAAAGCCAAAGCGTTAACATTTAGTAAATAGTGTTAAAAATTAATGCCATGTCTAGGGGGTGCCTTTAATATTTTATTGTTTGAAATAAACATGGCGTCCTTAACCTAAAAAGTAAGGTTATGATTTTGATAGCTTTGAAATAAAAGCAACCTGTTAACGTTGCTGTTAAAACTTTGTTTAGAGAAAAGCATTTTTTTAACGCTGATTGTTTGCACATTACTTTTTAACACCCATTTGTTTATTTTAAATTTTAAGATGTTTTAGAGAAAGACCTATATATCTATCTATCTATTATGGTAATCGTTATGTTGACCGAAACGTTTGTACCGAAATGTAAAAGTGATTTATTAATAATTCAAGAGTTACTTTCATTCATCCCGACTTCGATCTTACAAACCCACCAACATTAAATATTTTATCAATTTAAAAAAATCTGGTGTGACTGGTCGCACCAGATTTTTTGTGTTGAGATATATTTAGTTACCGACAGTAGGGTACATTTGAATTCAAGATGTAAAATTTATAAGTTTGGGAAAATATTTATATTTTGTTACCATAGCAACCATAGGAGAAATTCCTATCTTTCCTATGAAGAACAAGAGTAAAGTGGTCTTCAGAATATTTCAATGGCAAAATGAGAATATACATTTTAAAGAGCATCTAAAAAATAATTGATTTTTGAATTTAAAAAAAAATAGTTGGAGCGAATTTTGAGAAAATCGAAAAAATCTGAAAAAGTGCATCAGTAAAGTACTAGTACTCTTTGGTCTGATTTTGTTCAAAAGCTTCGTGTCACGTCCCATGTGGGGTGCCTAACTTAAATATAAAATTTCAACCTTCGTAGCTCTTTTCGTTCTTGAGATATTTTGTTCACAGACACACACAGACACACAGACAGACCATGTTGCGAAAACCACTTTTTTGGATTCAGGGAACCTCAAAACGAGAAGATCCATCAAAATCTCGACATCGAATTTTTGACATGAATCCAATACTTTCTCTCTCTATATATATATTACATATATACATAAGTAAGAGAAAGTAAAAATTCTATTTCTTATCTCTTCTTCTCTTTTAGCGATTATAATTCATCTAGATAAATTCTTAGAATATTTTTTGTTAAAGAATATTTGTCAAAAAACAGGGTGAAATAAAATCTCATTGATTGAAACATGTTGAATGATTTAAAAATATCATTTTCAATTCATATTTTGACACATTCAATTCTGTTTGTTTTTATTAGCGCCATTTTTTCAATAGACGTTTTTTTCTTATTTGACGAAAAAATATAATTAAATATTTGCAAAATAGATAATAAAGATTGGAATTTAAAATGTATGTGTGAATTGCTTTTTAATTAGAATTTATCACCTTTTTTTTTTTTATTTCCCCCTGAATGTCACAGTTTGTAAATAAATTCTTTCACGTAGAGAAATATTTTGTTATTCTGTCGGTCATTGACCTAGTTTAAATATTTAAAAGAATCGAATTTTGTTTTTTCTTATTAATGTCGCACACAGCAACAGCCAGGTCACCAATTATGTTTATTATTTTTTTTTTTTTTATATGATTATAAATTTCATGTTAAAATGAATTTTCATGACTAACATTTTAAAATATTAATTAACGCTTTTTAATTTTCATCAATTGAATTTCATATGATTTTTTTAGTGAAACGCTCTCTTTTGGAATGATTAAATAATGATGATTAAAAATTTATAGGAAAAATATTTCAATTATTTCTCTGAGTTATTTATATAAATATTTTCGTTTAAAACAAATTTCATTTTATTAAGACGCGTTGTTGAAATGGATTTGAACAGCTTTTTATCTCAAATTAAATAAAACTACAAGCTTGAATTTCTCATAAAGCTTTGATGCAAGTTAAATACATAGTACCGTGAAGTGCACCCCCTTAGAAAGCGCAAAAAAATACTTGAAAAATATATTTCAACGATGTTTTACTATAAAAAAGATCCCCGAGTGAAAAAAAAGATTTTTTTTTTAAGATTATTTATAATCATGAGTTGAAGGTATAATTTGGCATTTATAATTTGAGAATGAAAAAATTAAACAGCTTCGAGTCTTTCAGGCCACTCAGAGCTTTTATTATATGGATTAACACATTTTTGTATTTAAATGAGAAATTTCAAGAAGGGAATTAACTAACGTTCAACCCTCTTAAGTGAAATAAAAATTGCTGCACTCTCTTCATTCTCAAACTAACCTCTGAGATGTCAAATAAATATCAATTTTACCTATATATACTGTATATGTATATATAGAGAGAATAATGGATTCATGTCAAAAGTTCAATGTCGAGATTTTGATGAAAATACACGTTTTGAGTCCAAAAAAGTTGGTCCAGAAAATGATCTGTCTGTCTGTGGTCAAAATAAAGTATGAAGGAAATGAGCTAGAAGGTTGAAATTTGATATTTATCTTAGGTACCCCACTGAGGCGTGAAAATAAGCTTTAACCAAAAAATACTAGTATTTTACTGATCTACTTTTTTCATATTTTCTCAAAATTTGCTTTAACGATTTTGATTAAAATTCATAAATCAATTATTTTTTTAGAAAAATGTTTATTTTTGTCTTCAAAATTATTTGAAACACTTACTTCATATGAAAGATAAAAAATTGTTTCTATGGCAACAAAAAATTTCAATTCTTGAATTCTATTGAGGGTAGGGCCTAATTACGGTAAATATGTCGACACAGACTGGTGTGATAAGCACATAACACAATTTTCAATTACCGAAGGTAAGAGAAAGTTGTGTGCTGTGCGACCATCACACCAGATTTTTTTAAATTATTTTTATTTTTTAAATATAAATTTATAAATGTAGCAGGGTTCAGGAATGTAAAAAAAAGCAATAGAAATATGGGAACCCCTTTTAGTTAGGCAACCCAAAGTATGAACGGGTTAAAAAGAGAGCGGGTGGAGGTGGTGGGGGAATTCTTCCATCTTCCCTCCTCTTTGGGCTCCACTCGCACTCACACAACAATATTTCGAATGCGCTCAGAGCGAGTCTGCGGAGGGGAAACTCTCCCTCCCAGTTTCCCCTTAGTGCTCACAGTCAGGCGGGTGGGGTGTTAGCCCAGGAGTCGCCTCGCCTGGGCCTGCCCTCCTGTAGTGCTCTCGTAGTTCTGCCCCACCCTTCCTCTTATCAAATACTTACGCCTTGTCCCCGACACTCCGACTGTTTTCAAAAAAATTGTCGAACTCTTTTAACGATTCTTCTCTTCCTCTCTCCTACTTTTTTGCTCATACAAAAACCATTTGATAATTTTGGTTAGCAGATCAGTTACTCTCTCGTTATCGTTTTATCAAGAGAAATTTGTTTATTATCTTATAATTAATATATTGTTTAAAAATTATTATCTTTTATATGAAAATTATTTAATCGATTTCTCGTACAAATCCAGTTTTTTAAATTTTTTTATTTAAAAAAAAAAACATTTTAATTTAAATTAAGTTGTGTACTGGTTATATGAGATTGAAGTCGGGAGGAATAATACCCAGCGTTTGTTGAACACTTATACTAGACGTTTCGGTAACCATAACGGATGCCATCTTCAGGGGCAATGAAGTTTTTTAAGGTGTCCCTGTCATTACTTCCATTACAATATTATTATTTATAACAGGGACACCTTAAAAAACTTCATTGGCAACCGTTATGTTTACCGAAACTTCTGCCTAGATTAAAGTATAAAGGTGTTTAATTTATTTTCAACTACCTATTTCGTTCTGTATGTATGAAAAACTCATAAAAGGTGACCGAAACCGATAATTGAAAATAAAATTATTTCTTTTTAAAAATCTTAAATTTTCATATCCTTTTTTTTTAAACAAGGAATTTAAATAGATAAATAAAAGGATAGGAAGTAACTCAACAGAATAAATAGCCTCTATCGAATGAAAATCCCAATAATCGGCTTTAATTAAATAATGTCAGTCAGTCTTCAGTTCTTATGAGAATCTACGCAATTCAATGAATAAAACATCGAGATGCAGAAAGAATTGTTATAAAATATCATATACCCAATTATATATAAAATATGTACATGAGTTATTGTATGCTCATCAGTCGAAATATGACCAAGTCTCAAAGAAAGAACTAATGTACATATTTTATGTTTGGCCGACTCCAAGCCCCAAACTTCGATTACCGAATGTATTCTTTAAAGCAGTGGTTTCCAACTAGTATGCCCCGGCACCCTTGGGTGCCGTGATTGGCTAAGGGGTGCCGCGAGATATAGAGATAAACAAAACAAAAAAATAATTTAAAAAATTTAATTTAAAAAACCTGATAGTGTCGACTAAGCAGCTGCGGCTTAAAAAAATTTTCTATTTATTTTTTGAAATTCCAAGGGGCGGGGAAGGTGGTTTGGCCCCTCATACCCACCCCCCCCCCCTGGCTTGACATATACTGTATATGAATTCGCATATAGTATAAATTATCCATAATGAAGTATTGACGATCATTATGAGTGTAAACATATTTCCTTTCAGGAAGTCGAATATTTTTTAAACACACATGTAGAGCTTTATATTAACATATTTTACACTCTAACGAAACCATTCCATGAGACTTGGTTCGCAAGCTCTTGACTAAAATTTATGATTAATTAACATGATTCTGCCACTTGAATGATGATTTAGCGTTTTGGAGTAGATTTAAATATATAAAAGCGTTTATTTTCTATTTAGAAATCCTAACTAGTTTTTTATTTAAAAATTTTTTTTTTATCATTTATAAATTATTAATATTTGAATAGTTTTCGAATTGGATGATAAAACTAATTAAATTCATATCAATAAAGCTAATTTGCGGTGTGAATTTTGTTTTAATCGTAAAACAATAATAACATTATTTCACAGTAATCAAAAACTCATTTATACTAAATAGTTGAATTAGTTAATAATTTGTAATATTACAATTTAAAAAATGAAAATTCTATTATCTTAATTTATTCTTAATATTTTATTTAATCTGTCTGAGACATTTAATACTGGAAGTAATTAATTTTTTTTATGATTCTCAATGATAAAGAGAATAAAATGAGGTCAAGATCTCCAATAAAAGGAAAAAGTGGTGGGGGGTGGTCATTAAGTATTATACATCAGTGGCTCTCCATCTTTCTAACAGTTAAGTTGAGGAATTTTTTTTCACTCGAAATTGCAAACATAGAAAAGTTCAAAAATCCAAAGAATCTCGAATAATATCTCAAAAAGGTGAAAATATTACCGGTTCGGGGGAGGGGGGTTGGGGGGGGGGGTCGGGTCCCCGCACCCTTTGGTCAAAAAATACTATTTATTGATAAAAAGTTATTTTTTATCTTAATTTGAATTCGGAATTAAAATACATTTATAATAAATCATACGAATGCGCCACTGCCTCTCCGCCTTTTTTTACACAAAAATATCTTTAAAAAAATTCTGGGACCTTCACTGTTACTTATTAATTAGAATTCTGATTTAGTTCAGTTGCGAATTTATGGGAAAATATTCAGGAAATGATGAAAAGGCAGCTAAACAAAAAAACAAAATTTCAATTTTCTCTGTCGACGTTTCGAACGCTCGTCGTGTTCATCTTCAAGACCTATGGTCAACAAAATTTATTCATATATTCAGGGCCGGATCTGAGGGGGGGGGCAATGGGTGCGTGTGCCCCGAGGCGGCAGATATCAGGGGGCGGTAATTAAAAATTTACTAAAAAAAAGGTAAAATGATATGAATTTTGTATAGAAAATTTTAAAGAGGGGGCGGCAAATTAAATTTTGCCCCCCCCCCTTAAAAAATCTCCTAGTTTCGGCCCTGCATATATTAGACAGATTTACATTAAACTAACATTATGTCATAGTATAATTACTTACAGATGGAATAGTCATAAGTAGAGACCGGAAAAAAAAGATAAAAAAATGGAAAAAAGTCTTAAAAAAGAAAAAAACTTGAATAAAAAGTTGTTAAATAAGCATAAAAGTTGAAAAAAAGCATCTCATAAGCAATTTTTACTCATACCAATGGCTATACAATTTTTTTTAATAAACTAAATTTATTCCGCCCCGTCCTGCGAAAAATTTTGTTTTTGCGCAACCAAATTTTTTCACCCTGCGGAAAAAATTTTTTTACAGGGCTATATTTTTTCGCACTGCGGGGTTTTTGGAAAATTTTTTTGGGGGGCGCCCCTCCCCCCCTTATATACGTCCCTGGTGTATGGTGTGTGAATGGGAAAAAGTGTGTTTTTTAATAAAAAAAAAAAAAAATTATAAATATTCGTAAAATAAGTTCAAATAAGCACGAAAGGGAAAAAAGAGAAAACTCAAAAAAGCAAAAAAGCATAAAAAATGAATCTCAATGCACTTAGTTTTCCTAATTGTATAGAAATTAAATATCTAATGGTTGTATAAAATTGAGCAAAAGATTTGAAAATGGTTCTAGTCATAAGTCACTCTGTGACCTCTCATGGTAAAATTTGTTTTTCTTATTTTCTGAGATTATTTTATCTAATTTATCTTGAGAAAAAAAATTTCAATTTATTTATATGATGAGTATATTGTTAATATTCGTATCTTTGTTATTTAATAATAAGAATATTTTATTTAAAAAAAAAAACAAACAAAAAAAAAAACTAGCGCTTTTATCTTTATTTTTTTTTTCTCTCTGAGTTTTAGATTTTTTTTTTAATTAGAATAAAATTTTAAATATATATATTTTAAAATAAATATCTTTTTCATTGCGGTAATATTTACTTTTCTTAGAGTAAGCAAAAAAGAAATGAAAGTTTCAATAATGATTAATTTGAATTTTAAGACGAGTAAATAAAAAAAGTTTTTAAATACAAAAATACAAGAATTATCAAATAAACAAACATTTGCCTCTCATCTAGTGAGAGAGTCACTTTATTCATTCAAAAGGAATTATATTCGATTGAGCATTCATGTCATGTAGTTATAAAGCTGAGTGGGTTGAGTGTATCCTTTTTTAGTGAGAAAAGTTCTTTCAGGGCTTTTGGTTCATTAATCTTAAGGTACGAATAAAGAAAGTTGGTCCTTAAAGGACAGCCTGTTGGACATTCAGGGAAAAGGTGCTTTCTACTTTTGCTAGGGATCTCACTTCGATTGAGTACTTAGATGGTAAATAAATTTTTTTCTTTTTAATCGTGTTGGTTTATTAATTGGCCGGTCATTATTCGTGAACTGATGACGTAAGTGTCTTAGGTCGTGTCTGTTCTAGACAATCAGAAAGCTTGTTTTGGACTGTAAATGAAATTTTGTTCGTTATTTTTTAAACATTATTACGTAGACAGTCAGAATGGAATAAAATATCTTATTTAAATTTCATCGACGTTTCGGGAACGCATCGACCTAGTACAATTTCATTTTGGGACCACAAATAGTATATACAGTAGAGTCCCGGTAATCCGAACCTCGCTAATCCGAACTTCCGGTTAATCCGAACTCTTTTTGCGTAAGATTTTTTTTTTTAAGAGGAATATAAATGAAAATTAGACATTAAAGGAACTTTATTTTATTATTATTACGAAATATTTATTTAGAGTTTAATATCACCGACAAGTTTCACGGTTTACAACGTTATAAATACGACTTTATTATCAAAATTAACTAATTCAAGCTTACAATTCCGGTTAATCCGAACTTCCCGATAATCCGAACGACCCTCGGTCCCAATTAGTTCGGATTAACGGGACTCTACTGTATTTAAAATTTGAAAAAAATCGTTAGAGCCATTTTCGAGAACTGATATGCTTATATATAAACAAACAAACATACATTGCTCGTTTAATAGTATAAGAAATATATGGAGCTGTGAATTCGCTTCATTCATTTGTAATAACCCTGTATCAGGTCTATTCTCTAAAAACTGGCGTTAAAATTTAAAATAAACAAATGGGTGTTAAAAAGTAATGTAAAAACAATGAGCTTTAAAAAAATTCAACTCAAAATCACTTCCTTGCCTTAAATTGCTATTCTGTAAACAAAAATTTAAAGCTAAAGCGTTAACATTTAGTAGTGTTAAAAATTAATGCCATGTCTAGGGGGTGCTTTTAATATTTTAACGTCGTGTTTAAAATAAAAATGGCGTCCTTAACCTAAAAAGTAAGGTTATGATTTTGATAGCTTTGAAATAAAAGCAACATGTTAACGTCGTTTGTTTAGAGAATAACATTTTTAACGCTGATTGTTTCTACATTACTTTTTAACACCCATTTGTTGATTTTAAATTTTAATGTCTGTTTTTAGAGAATAGACCTGATTATGTGTCTAAGAATGAATATTTGTATAATTTTTGGACTGTTTCCATCAATTTTTTAAAATATTCATATTAGTTGTCCGATTTTTTTTACCGTTTCAAATTTTAACGAAATCATCAATTCCCAAAGGAGGCATTTCATCTAAAAATAGCAACGCTGATAAATATCACCAGTTGAGAAATTGTTTTATTTCGATGCTTTATATATATTTCTTTTCCTGAATAATTGATCCGCATGTTTTCTTTGATTTTTCTAAAATCACAGGCGACGACGTCAGGGAAATCTTTATTCTTTTAGTTGAGTTGAGTTTCTTTTTAGGGAAACAAAGACAGTTTCTATCATTTTTTACCTGTTTTTTGAAAGTCTTTGCACACATATCCATGAGCATGCCGGGCACGAATTCGTCACAATCCTTCTGATGCATACTTCTTGAGAGAGAGAGAGAGAGAGAGATTCGTTGACATAGACGCCTAGACATTCCACTAATGTCAGAAACTTTATGTAAACTTGATGCTCTTAAAACCAGCCGACAAAATATAAATAAAAAATCACTCAAAGAAGATTTAGTAATAATAATAATAAAACAGTCAAATTATCACCAACAACTGTACGAAATGAATTCCATTTCATAAAAGAAAATTCGCTTTAATATTGAGATTATAGAAGATCGCCATCCACCCACTTGGGTTAATAATATATTTATATTTGAATGATATTTAATGGATTTTTATTGGTTAAATGCTCTCTTTTTTTTTTGTTTTGTTCGTAAAATTCCCTAAATTCTAAAAACGTTTATTGAATATTAAATGTATTATTAAATATTTTTAAATGGTATAAAATGAAAGGGGATAAATAATCCGTTTCAAAAATATTTAATATATATATAGGTGATATATAGGCTTAATGCATTTAAATAATAAAAAAATTCTATAGTGGAATTAATAATTTTACTTTATTTTATATATAATAATATACATTATATAGAGAGGAAGTATTGTTAACAATAATCCGAAGCCCTCGAGTTATAAGAGAGAGAGGAAGAATTTTTATTTTTCATTTGAAAGATTTGATTATATAAAAAATATATTTTTCGTAAAGCAAGTAAGAAACTGATTTCCAATGCTTTTCTGTGGGAGATTTGTGAGTCCCTGATATGGGGGTTCCCTGTCTGTAATTTGTCATAATGATAGTCTAAAACCACCCCCGGAAAATTCTCTACCCATTAAAAAAACTCCATGAAAATTGGTCCAGTAGTTTCGGAGTCTACGCGTTACAAACAGACAGACTTTGTCTTTTATATAATAGTATAGATATAGATGAAGAAAATTTGACACGAATTGCGCCCGCCTTTGAGTTGCTCAAGGCTTCAAGCGTGGTGCAGAATGTTTTAACGTGCGAGCCTCGAAAAGGCGTTAGAACACGATTCACTAGCGAGTTACTCTAGTTTTTCCCATAGGGATACAAGGGATTTATTCCATTTAATTTTAAAGATTCCAGCTAATTAATTAATGGTAAAAAAATTAATTTTTTAACACAATGATTACTAATTTAATTATCTATAAGATATAGAGCGAATTTTTATTATTTTTTCGAAAATCAAAAAAAAGGGCTTCTATAAGTTATAGATATTTTAAATAGCTTTAATTTAAAAAAAATTTGAGGTCGATAGCTTCAAAATTCTGGCCGCAATCTCCCAAAATTAGCACCCCGAGACGCGCACCTTAAAGCTGTCAGCTAGGAAACACTTCGGGTTGCCTAGCTAGTAGGCGACTCCATTAGACAGCCATAGGAATCATTTTCTTAGCTATTTATAGTATGAGTAGAAATCGGATAAAAAGTCTTTTGACTTTTGTCAATTTTGAGACTTTTCCAGATCTCCACCGATTTCATTAAAAAAAAAAAAAAAAAAAAACTTTTTTTGTGATTTTAAAAACTACTTTTGCGACTTTTCTGGCACTTGTTTTGCCTCTCGGAGGCTTTTTTTCTTTTTAAAAAGCGACTTTTTCAAATTTTTTAATATAATATGCTTTTTTTTTAATTTTGCATTTTTGGCTTTTGAGGCCATTTAGTGTTTGTTATTTTTTTTTTTTTAATTTATTTAAGATCTTTTAAGGTCTCAAAATCTCGAAATCGAATTTTTGACATGGATCCAATACTTTCTCTATATATATATATTACATATATAAATAGATAAGAGAAAGTAAAAATAGAATCTTTAGGGGTAGAGACAAGAGAGAAGCTCTTGCCCCCCCCCATTCCTCTTAACTTTTTTAAAAACTCCCTCCTCTCCTCTCTTCCCTCTAGAAAGATTTTTGGAGGCCCTTATAGGAATAGTCATAAATATCTAATATTATGATCAAAATGCTTGAATAAAAAAATCTCATTAGAATCTCAACCTTGTATATATCAATCAATAATCTAATTACAAATTAAGTTAATGAAATGAATATAAACAAAAAAAAATCTTTGGAATAATTTTAAAATATGAAAGATTTTATAATTAGAAAATAAAATCACGAAGCCACGTGTATTAAAAATTAGATTTTAATTGAATAATTCCTTAATCACGCTCTCTTTTACGAAATTTGTTAATTAAAATTCCGAACGCGATAAAATAATTTTGACCTGCACTCAGATACATCATAAATAATTTTACACAAAATAATATCGAAGTTAATTTTTTTTTTTTAATACTAAAAAAAAATATATATATATCTAATTATTATGCATTGGTTAATGAAATAAAATTTTATGTATTTCTCTCTGTTTTTAATGTGTTTGGGTTTTATTGCCTTTGTCTATGTTTAAAAGCGGTCATTAAACCTATAAACATTTTGCCCTTATACGATTTGACTGACAAATCACTTGTCCTATATATTATTTGACCGACAGAGAGGTGATGAATAAAAAAAAGTAAAAAATCAATTACTAATAGCTAATCAATCTGTCTTAAGGTGTTAGAATTTATATCATCTTTAATAATTTAACTATTTTGGGATTTAAATAAATTTTCGTTTTCCCAGCAACAATCAAGGGCGGATCCAGAGGAGGGGGAGGGGGTGGGGTAATTTGGTATGAATGAACACAACTTTCTCTTACTTTCGGTAATTGAAAGATGCATTTGTACCTGTTTACCAGAATATACAAATCAAATTTTTGAAGTATTAATTTTTAAAATTTTATATTAAAAATAAAATTTGATATAATCCAAAAAATACACCGTTGGCACTAGTTGAAACATTCTTAAATTAAATTATCATCTAATTATTGATAAGTAAATAAAACAAGGTTAAGTTTCAAAAGATTTTTATTTTAGCTTATGCGCATTTTTACAAGATAAAATAAAATCCTTTTGAAACTTAACCTTGTTTTATTTATTTATCAATAATTAGATGATAATTTAATTTAATTTAATTTACAAGAAAAATATTATTAATTAATTATTATCTCGGGGCGGGGGAGGGGGTGATTACCCCCTTTACTCCCCTTGTATCTGCCCTTGCATACAATTTTTTTTTCATATATAATATTATAAATTTTTATAAAAAAATAATAGGCTACTTCTGATATTTTTTAAATTATCCGCTTATCAGGCTTTTCAATGTGATCGTATTTATAATTTCTACTCCTACCCCCAATAATAATATTTAAATAATCAAGTTTAACAGCTCTAGTTGTGTAATTATTAAAATCATATATCCGGAAGTTACTTGAATAAAAACAGCGCTTGTTGTTGTTGGCAGGAATATAAGAAAAATAATTTTTTTTTTCTATAATTCAAAAAAATCCACCATTGGCACTAGTTGATACATTCTTAAATTTAATTAAATTATCATAGATAAATAATTGATAGTTTAATTAAATTTTTTCCTTTCAAGATCTTTATTGGAATTGGCTATGTGCACAAAGAAAGCAGTTTCGGCCACGTATAGGCCATCATCAAGCCTAAAATTTTACAAAACACGTTAGACAAACACGAAAAACTGTTTTTATACCAAGTGGTATATAAAAAATCTGGTGTGACTGGCGCACAGCACACAACTTCTCTTACCCTTCGGTAAGAGAAAGTTGTGCACCGTGCTGGTCACACCAGATTTTGTGTCGAGATATATTTAGTTTCCGATAGCACCTTAGTTTCAAACTTGGATTTTAAATGTTGACTGCTTCAAATAAACTATGGTTATTTTTCAAAATTTTAATCTCATATTTGGACATTTTATACACAATATAGAATCGTAAATAAATACAAAATTTCATAAGAATTGGAAAAAAAAATTTTAAATGCCTAAAAAGTTCTAAAGGGGACCCCCTTTTGAATCGAAATGAACATACAAATCCCTATAGGAAATTAACATTGTTCCTATGCGAAGATAAGGTGGAAAGGGAATTTAAAAAGAGGAGAGAGGCGATAATGTTTGCAAGTGAGAGAGAGACATATATGTTTTCTTGGAAACAATTAAAGACACAAATAAATTTAAAAAAAATGTGAATTTAAATAATAATTGATTTTTAATCTAATAAAAAGAAAAAGATTTAAATTCCGTTACCATGGCAACCAGTTCTATCTTTCCTATGAAGAACAAGAGTAAAGTGGTCTTCAGAAGATTTCAACGGCAAAATGAGAATATACATTTTAAAGAGCATCTAAAAAATAGTTCATTTATGAATTTTAAAAAAATCCTTGGAGGGAATTTTGAGAAAATCGAAAAAAACTGAAAAAGTACATCAGTAAAGTACTAGTACTTTTTGGCCGATTTTGTTCAAAAGCTTATTTTGAGATTCTTCAAAGGTACCTAAGTTAAATATAAAATTTCAATCCGCTAGCTCAACTCCTTCATGCTAAAAATCTGTCCACACACACACACAGACGCACACACACACACACACACACACATACACACACACAGACCAATTTGCGGGACCCACTTTTTTGGACTCAGGGGACCTCAAAACATGTATATCCATCAAAATCTCGACATCGAATTTTTGACATGATCGCAATACTTTCTCTCTCTATATATTTCATATATAGGGTACGAGAAAGTAAAAAATCAAAAAAAGAAAAAACAGTTTTTCATATTTGTCTTGCATGTGCTTAATTTATTGTTTTATCTGATGATAGCCCATAAGTGGCTTTCATAGTGCACAATGGTATCAGTAGCCAATTCCAATAAAGATCTTGAAAGGAAAAAATTATTCTTCTTATATTCTTGCCAACAATAAATAACCAGCTCTGTTTTTTACCCAAATAACTATCTAATGATTTAAATAATTAATTCAAGCAATTGATTTGTCGGTCAAATGATCATTTAAGCCGTATGCAAAAGTCACCCATCCAAACTGATTTGTGTGGTAAGCACATGAATAATGTTGGGATTTTTTTTTCAAGATTATCTTAAAAATTTCATTTATTTTAAAGCAATTTATCATAAAAGTTATCAGAATGACATCTCTATTCGGTTAAACTTTTTTTTTTTTAAATTAACCTCTAGAAATTCTTCGCATCTGTTTTAAAACCGTATTTTTACTAATAGAAAATATAATATCTCTCTTCGAAATGTCTGTATTATCAAATGAATTAATCATCTTATGATATTATAAAGGGAATAAGATTATAACTAATTCATTTTATAAGATAAATTTATTCATTCATAATAAAGTCATTTAATGAATTTGCGTCGTCTTCATGATGATCTGGAGTGATTTCATTTCTCTTCCTTATATCAATTTTCTCTTTAAAAAGTACCCTTACTTACACTCGGATACTCAACCCGGCTCTCTACTATTTTCATTAGGCAATGTGCCGTCTTTTTTTAGTCGCATCTTGAATTTCTAATGATAATAATAAAACTAGAGTAAAAAAATGTCGCATCATAACTCTAAGAGAAAGAAATATAAATATTTTATTTCTCCTCACCCCATTTTAAAATTTGTTGAAATATGAAGTATGTTTCTCTTTTCTGTTAAAAGCTGTTTGACTCAAGTAGCTAAGAGATGGCGTTAAGATCGTTCGTATTGGAACTAAAAATTCTACAAACTTTTCTCTTGAGATAGAGTTGTGATAGAATTTTCTTTTATTTTTTCGATATTCAAAAAAAAAGAACGATGACAATTTTTAAATATCTCAAAAAGAACTTCGAAATTTAGATAACTGATACTTTTTCAATAAATTTCTTCTATTGTCACTTTTATTTTTTTTAAAAATTTCTTATTTGACCTTTCTTTCTTAAACCGGAGATATGGGTGGGTCGTTTGCTTTATTTAAATTATATTGGTTATTGAAAATATAGCTTGACGAATAGTGTTAGTTTTCTTATTTCTTATGAGTAGAATTTTCACTTCTCTAATGTGTAGTACGATTTATGGAAATGTCCGACCACGATAACTCAAATAAGATTGTGTTGAAATTTTACACACATATATATATTTATAGATCTACTCTGTACAAAATGGGAGAAGAAAGATGGACGAGAATATGGTATTACAAAATTCTTAGAGATATGGAGAATGGACTGAAGGGGTAATGAGAAAAGGGAGAAGATGAAAAGAGAACTGGAGAAGATTGGTAGACCCAGAATCTGTCAGGAATGGAAGAAAGAAATGAAACAGTCTCAGAAAATAGGAGATGGAGAATATTCTAGAGAGAAAATTGGAACAAATAATCCAGAAGAATTTGAGCCAGATAGACAAATCCCAGTACAATCCATTCCACGGGCAGATAAAGAAGACGATCGGACAAGAAGCTTACCTGAGAGAGGCATGCGAAGAGAATAGAAGACCTGGGCCCGAGCATGGTGCGGAAACCTGGCGCTTTTAGGGAAAAAAGAGGTTTGAAGTGTAGAGTGTGCGGAATCGACATCTGATGTGCGATCGAGGGAACTACAGGGAAGAACTTGGGAGACCTCTGGAGCAGATCGGAAGGACCAAACATGGATGAGGAACTCCTGGAAATTTTGAAGTAGCTGGAGGGGAGGAGGAGAGGAGAATGAGGAAAGAGGAGAAGATTGAACTTTTATAGCTGAATAGCTTTTCCTTTTTATATATAAATCTTAGGTTTAAGAAGAATGTGTCCTTCATGGCCTACTTGTATCGCTGTGATTCAATGTTGTAACATCCCCCAAAGCCTAGCAATAGTTAAGGGAGACAAATAAATAAATAAATATTAATAGATCTCCTCATATTTTGTGAGTAGTGTATGTCGACCACGAGTTCTCCGAATTAAGACCTCTGATTTTTTTCTACATATTTATTTATGCCCAACTATAATATTTTTTTTAGATTAGGCTATACAATAGTCAACTTTTTCTTACATTAATATATTTTTTTTTATATTAATATAATTACATTAGTTAATAGGAATAGTTTAAATAAATCTAGCGATCCTTTGCTTTTTTTTTTAAGTGCGCGAATTGAGCATCTCGGATTTTTTTTTGCACACTCTCAGCTAAAACCATTTTTCCTCGATATCATCAGACATTATATAAATAATGTCCTTTAATGACTTTTTTTTTAATATCACAGATTTTTTTAAGAATAAATTTTAAAGCCACACCCTTTGCTAAAAATATTAAAAGCAAAAATAAGAAAAAAAAAGGAAATGTAATAAAATTCGTTTTAAATTTTTTAAAATTACATTTCTTCTATACATTTATCCAATACATTAATTCTCTTTTTCAATTTTATGTTTCTTCGAATAAAAGCGTATTTTATATTGATAAAGAAAGCTTTGATAATAAGATTTAAATAATTTTTTTAAACTTAAATTTAAAGCTCTAGAGAGGAAGATGACATCAAGATGGATTTTTATATACTAGAATTTTAATATTAAATTAAATTTTATACTTATTAATTTATAAGCAACTTGCGAATTTCACATGTTAAATTTATGAAATATACTCTATCTTAAAAAAAAAAAAATCAGATTAAATTTTTAAACCTGGAATAGAGTAAAATGAAAATCAATTTTTAATTTTTTAATTAAAAATTTGCCAGGTTAAAAATTAAAACAAATATTTTCTTATTGATAACGCTTCGTACGTCTGTCTGTCACTGCTTTCGTTATTTGGTCTCTGTCTATGTTTTATCATCGCTGAGGACGTGAATAAATGTTTATATGAAATTCTTAAAAAAAATTCCGATTGCTTTTTCCAAAAAAATATCAAAATATTTACCTAAAATTCACCTGAAAAATGCTTATTGGTTGGATTGGTGGCTAAACGAAAAATTATTTAATCAAACAAATTATATATTAAATAGCCTACTCTAAAACATTTTTCAGAGATCGACTTATTCAATTAATTTAAATGAGTAACTTTAGATGTGGATAATTAATAAATTTTTAAAAGTTACTGATGCCTCTCCATTTCATATGGTGCTACCGTTTGCGGTGGCCCTCATTATATATTTTAAGTTTTAATTAATTTTACCGCTCGAAATTTATTAGAAAAGTTTTATTTCTATATATATATACTGTACATTAGGGTTGTCCTAAGCGGGGTGTTTTCGAATTTCTTTGCTCCCAGGAACTCAAATGCTTCCAAATTGATAAAAAAAATTCCCTGAAAATTTCTTAATTGTCCGCATTCCAACCTAAGTTTCTTATGGAAATAACGGGAAATATTTATTTCGTTCTTCAGAATTCCTTAACTCGTGGACAGATTAAAATGATGAGTCTCACATGTTTTTATAGAGAATTCGACGCTCTACAAAAAAAGATATATTACGATTTTAGCTAACAATGTAAGTCTATTATTTTAAACGTTATTCGAGCTCAAAGTTTTATATTCATATAATTATCAATATTATGAAGCATATTCATAAAATTAACACTTGTGTTTTGAAATATATTACATTGTTGTAGAGCGTCAAATTCTCTATAGAAACATGTGAGATTCATCATTTTAAATTTATCTGTCCCCGAGTTGAAAAATTCTGAAAAACGAAAGAAATATTTCCCATGTTATTTCCGCTTAAGTTGGAATGCAGACTATTTCAGGGTTAATATTAAGGGCTCAAATTTTCAGGGATTTTTTTTTAACAATCTAGAAGCATTTGAGCCCCTAGGAGCAAAGAAATTCAAAAACACCACCCTAATATATATACCGTATATCAGTATATTAATAAAATAAATGAAAATAAAATGATTTAAGAATTTTGTATTCCAAGCTAACTGGCTTGAAATAGGGCAAAAAAATAACTCTCAATGATAAGAAAAGTGGAAAACTTTTTTTTAACTCTATTTTTTACTTACTTATGTCAGAGGCACTTTTCTTTTTTTTTTTCTTTAAATAAATCTAACAAACTTTTTATTGATGAAGATTTTTTTTAACAATTTTTTTACATCTAGATAATTCACCTTTTAATTTAAATTACATAGCAAATAAATTTCTTGAATATTGGCAAAATTTAAATAGAAATGCGTAACTAAAAAAAATCTTTACTATTAGAGGAAAAGATCACGCGAATTACTTGGAAGGGAAGTCTTTTCTTTCCACATCAGATTACTAAGTAGATGACAGACTGGTCTTCTCTTTCCTATAAAATTATCTTTGCTCTTCTAATTATAATTACTTTCTCTTACCTATTTATATATAATATATAGTGAGGAAGTATTGCGATCATGTCCCCTGAGTCTGTGCTTCTGTCTGTTTGTCTGTCTTTGTGATGTTTTAAAACTTGAAGGAAATAAAATACGAGATTGAAATTTTATATTTAAGTTAGATGACCTCCCAGACAGTTAAAATAAGTTTTTGAACAAAATCGGCCTAAAAGTATTAGTACTTTACTGAAGTACTTTTTCAGTTTTTTTCGAATTTCTCAAAATTTGGTCTAACGATTTTGATTAAAATTAAAATTCATAATCAACTATTTTTTAGATGTTACTAGAAGTATTTACTTTCTCTAATTATTTATATACTTCATTAATTATATTACCAGTTTTTTTTTTTATATTCCTATTTAACCTAAGCTTTTTAATTAGCTCACACTTTTTTTTTTATATTTCAAAATTTTAATAAGTTTTTAAAAGTTAAAAAAAAAAATATGAAAACAAAAAAAGGTCATATAATTAAATGAAACCAAAGAAAAATATTTCTCATTTATTTCTTGTGAAAACTAATTAAAGAATACAAAATTTGAAATTAATTCCATACTTACTTTCAAAGAGAGAGAAAGAAAAAAGCAATCATTTTCCAAATTTAAACTTATTTAATTTTTACACAAAATGAATATAAATCTTGTGTTTTTTTTTTAATTACTTTATTATTATCTCATTTTTCTTTGATATTTTGTATCTACTATACACTGCCTTATAACAAAACTTGTATTGAATTTTAATCCAAGACAAACCGCTATAAACTGAAGTATTAAATTCACCGATCCACAAAAAGGGGGAGGAAGTTTCCCTCCTGGGTGGGCCCGGCAAGGGGTGGGGGGGGGGGGGGGGGTTTGGAGGGGGGGGTGATTTTTTTTGCTTGGTCAAATGTTTGATCCAAAAGTCTGTCTTTCGTGTTTTTTCGTTTTTTGTTTCTCTTCCCTCGGTTTTTTAAATTCATAAATGATTTTTGGCTTAGTTTCTCGTTGTCTTCTGAGCTTTTTTGTTCTTCATAGGAAAGATAGAATGGGATTAAATTTAAATTTTTTTTTTTATTAGATTAAAAATAATTATTATTTAAATTATTTTTTAAATTTATTTTTTTTAATTTTTAAAAATATATTTCTCTCTCACTGAAAATTATTTTCTCTATCTTTTTAAATTTTCACCTTATTTGATAGAAAAATTTAATTTTATAGGATTTTATTAATTGATTAAAGGGGCCTTAAATTTAGATTTAAAATTTTTTTTAATTTTATGAAATTTTGTATTTATTTAGATTCTATATTTGTATAAAATTAAATATGAGATAAAATTTTAAAAATAAATATTTATTTGAAGATCAAATTTAAAATAAGTTTAAACTAAGGTGTATGAAACTAAATATATTCGAAAAAATTGGGAAAAATTAGAAGGGAAGAGAAAGTGTCCCATCACCCAGATTTTTAAATTTTCTTTTCGTTTACCAGTACAAATGAGAATTTATTTTATCGCGACAATCGATTTTCAAAGTTTCAAGCCATTTTTATCTCCTATTTCAGCCAGTTTTTTTTTTTTTTAATTAACAGTTTATTACTTATTGGATTTTCCCCTCTATGTATTGAATATAATTAAAGTTTTAGTTGCCTATATGCAGGTGAAAATTAAATTTATTAATTTATGACTAACAAATAATATACAATACATACACATACAAATAATATATTATCTTTTATACTCAGGAATACTTTTCGACTATAAATTTCCCCGAGCCAAATTTGTCATCTCTTTCTATAACGTTTCTATAATATTCTTTATTCGTTTTCTTTCATTATTTTGTGTAAAACTGTTGAGAAAATATTCATCACCCCAAAAAAACAAAATTAAAATAATAATACTTTATCAAAATAAGACTCATAAACAATATTGCTCTATTAATTGTGAACAACTTTTGTTTGAAAAACTTTTTTGTATCTTTTTTCTAATTAGGATCAGGGCATTAAGAGAATTGCAGCCATTATTAAGAAAGAATAAGAGATAGAAAAAATTTCTTCAAACAAAAGGTGTTCACAATTAAGATTAGGACAATAATGTATATAGGTATTATTTCAATAAAGTTAATACTTTAGAAGATATTTTGTTCAAAATGACTCTTATCATACAAAAAGTATTATAATCAAAAAGTTCGGATCTTAATAATAAATAAAAAGAATATCAGTGAAATTTGTCGTGAAAATTGTTTCGAGTACACTTTATTGATGTACTTCAAATTTTTCAAGTTCATTTTCCGGCTCTTCCTTTCATAGAGCCAATGTTAAATCCCTATGGGGATTTGCATGTTAATTTTGGTTCAAAAGGGGGTCCCCAATTTAAAAAATTTTTTTCCAATTATGAAATTTTGTATTTATTCAGCCTACTTGCTATTTAAAAATTTCTCTTTAAAAATTGAAAAAAACACAAAAATTTTCGCTGTTTATTTGTTACTTGGATGATTCGACAGGAATGCAATATTAATTAGGTCAAGAGATTAAAAAAATTTTTGATAAATTTATTCTCTCTGAATTCTTGAAGTTTTGACTGTTAGTGAATACTCGATTTAGTCAAAGAAATAAAAATTATTGTTATACTGTGTCATTATGAATTTCGAAATTTTTCTCGTTTTCCATAGTACTATTTAAATTTCTTTTTATTATACACTTTTATAAAAATATATTCTCTCATCTATTTAAATGAGTAGTCGCTAAGGGGTCACTGTAAAATAAAGAGATTTTTTATATACCGTAAGCTTATTAATAAATAAATGAGATAAAATAAAAACAAAAAAGAAATTTAAATCATATTTTGTAAAACGAGAATAGAAGAAACCTATTCAATAAAAGAAGTCCGGAAGCAAAAAGTTTTTTCGTTACCGCATTACTAGTAAAAAATTTTCCCTTGTTTTGACCGGGAAACCTAAAAAAGAAAAAGCATTAAGGTTTTTTTTTTTATTTTTATATATAATATAGGCAATGTTATATATTTATAATACATAAATTATAAACTTTTGCATTGCCTAGAGCACTAGGGAAAACTTGGTGCAGAGTAGCCGAAACCTCAAGATGTCTGAGATTTGTTGTAAAATAACCAGAGAGAATAAATGTATAATTAACTATAATATATTTAATGTTTCAAAAATTTAACCTCAATATTATCTAAAGAGGATATAATCAATTTCGTAGGAAGTTCTTTTTTTTTAATTTCTCTTACCTATATATGTATATGGATGGTATATTGGATTCATGTCAAAAATTCGATGTCGAGATTTTGATGGAAATACACATTTTGAGGTCCAAAAAAGTGGTTTTTGCAACATGGTCTGTCTGTCTGTGTTCAATTAAAGGAATGAAGCAATTGAGCTACGAGGTTGCAATTTTATATTTAAGTTAAGTAAACTTCCGGACAGTAAAAATAAACTTTTGAATAAAAGTGTCCAAAGAGTTTCATTGAAGTACTTTTGCAGTTTTTTGCGATTTTCTCAAAACTCGCTCCAACGATTTTGATTAAAATTCAAAATTCAATTATTTTTTAGAAACTCTTTAAAATTTATATTCTCGTTTTGTCCTCAAAATTTTTTGAAGCACACCTTATCCTTGTACCTCAAAGTTAGAGAAATGCTTGCAAATATATATTAAAAGTTCCAGGATGACCGAGCTGGAGCTTGGTGGTTTTTTCTTTTGATAAAATTAGAAAAACTAAAAAGTTCATCATTAAGATGTACTAGTACTCGAAGTCTCCCAAAGAGAAGACCTAGCTAGCGTAATTTGTTTACCGGAAAATGTATATATTTAAAATTTGTAAGAATTCGTTAAAGGAAATATTGAGAAAATTGGAAAAAACTAAAAAAGTACATCAGTTAAGTACTAGTACTCGAGATTTCCCAAAGAAGGTTAAAAGTAGTTTGTTTTGTATACCGTTAATAGGAATTATTTAAAATTTGAAAAGAAAAAAAATCATTAAAGCGTATTTTTAGAAAATTG
This sequence comes from Euborellia annulipes, assembly GCA_023213315.1. Taxonomy (NCBI): domain Eukaryota; kingdom Metazoa; phylum Arthropoda; class Insecta; order Dermaptera; family Anisolabididae; genus Euborellia; species Euborellia annulipes. Next base: position 32,415 of record JAKCPI010002469.1, read on the forward strand.
GAAAAAACTAAAAAAGTACTTTAGTAAAGAACTAGTACTCATATTTATCATAAAGACGTGACCTAGTGCAATTTCATATTGGTACCGAAAATAATATTTAATATTTGAAAAAAATCGTTAGAGCCGTTTTTGAGAACTGATGTGTTTACATATAAATAAATAAACTTTTAATAGTATATTATATATCTCCAGACAAAAAATCTGGCGTGATAAGCACAGAACGACCAGTCTTGCCAGATTTTTTAAATTTTCAAACTAGTCGAATTTGAATTGAGCCCGTGACCAGTGGCACAGAGATAAGACATAGCTTCTCGTGCCTAGGGTCCCGGGTTCGCTTCCTGTCCCAAGCGAGATAAATTTATTTCATTTGAATTGGAATCATTTGAAATAAATAGGGTTGGGGTCTAAATAGCCTAAAAAGACCTTAAATAAATTTAAAAAAAAAATAGACAAAAATTTGCATTGAAAATTAAAATTAAAAAACTACAGACACTTAAAAATTTGGCATATTTATCTGAAACTGATATTTTTTAATCCAATCCTGTTTATATAAAATGATTTCATTTCGTAGAAACAATTTGACCTTTATTTCATTCTCCTGCTTCTATCCAAGCTAAATAAAAAATGTATTAATAAATATATAGGGGAGTAAAATAGAGGGAAACATTTTCCAATTTATTATCATTAGAGGCTTTTTCCTAACATGCTTAACTGGGTATCAACCGAAACCTTCAAAGCTCTAGCTAGTATATATAGGATACAGGATTTAATTTCATCTCGTGTGGTGATTTAGAGAAGAGGTGTGGGTTCGAATCCCACCTTGACATGGATCATTAATCAATCGACGGTAACTAAATTCAGTCCATGCGGACCCATATAACCATTTTCATATCATGAAAGGGAAGGGTGAAAAATCATCTCAACAACTTTGTTATATTCAACAAAAATACTTGGAATATTTTTCTATAAATTTGTAAATATACCTCATTGCCAGCAGACAGACACACCTCATATCCATCCGATCTCTTTATTCTTCTATATTTAAGAAAAGAAGTACCTCCTAATTTACTTATTATTAACTAATGTCCAATTGCACCGTTTGACTTTTAAGCCTCTCTTTACTAAGTGTTACTTAAATTAAAGAGAATCTTAAATAGCTTGTTCGTTTGCCCCGAAATATTTTAACCATGGAATAGTAAAGAAGGTCTTTATAAATGTGCAACGTAGTTGGAGAGTTAAGTGTTATTTAGCGGTAAACAAGGCTTAACTCGTTCGGTGCGACTGGGCATATGAGGTCCAGGAGGTCGCGGATTTCTTTTAAACAATTTTTATCTAAATCCGTTCTATTGGAAAAGTATTATTCAAACTTTTTTTTAGCCATATTCATAAAAGTATATTCACTATTATTTTTTTTTTTAGGAAAATTTTTATTATATTTTAATTACCAAAAGCTTGCTCTCCGTTTTTTTTTCCACCTCCCCCTCCCCCAATTAAAACTCTTGTGACCTGGAAAAATTATTCAAATTTATTTATCGAACAACTAAAAGGCTTTTTTGGAAATACAATATAAATAAAAAATAAAATCGAATTAAAATTTAATTTTACCTTTTGGGAATTAAAATCACGTAATATTATACTAAAATGGACAACTAACGCGTGGGATTTTGAAAATTATAGAGAGGGAAAATCTACATAAATTAAGATAGTATTTTTTTATTTTTTCATCTTTTTAAAATACATACATTTGTATTTAATTTTAATGAATTAAACAACAAATATGTTAAAATAATATACTAGGGTATAGGTCTATAATATGATAAATAAAATAATCTTTTTAAATTGGAAACCTAAAACCTTTTAAATTTTTTTTTTTTTATCTTGGTGTTATATTACAAATTATGTAACCCGAAGATTTTGTTAATAATAATTTTTTAGGTGATCAATTAAACGTTTTCTCAAATTTCGTATTATTGATATTTATCTTGCATTATTGATCTTCTTTACAATTACTATTGAAACAAATAAATATTAAATCCCAGCGATCGAATTAGTGACGTCACAGACTCCGTCGTTTTCGGCAATTTTTAAAATGCCTTTAGGATGATTGTGTCTAACTTCATGGGAATAAGTGTAGATGGCGCTAAAGTTTTTGTCTAACTTCATAGGAATTACTGTAGATGGAGCTGATGTCGTTTTATATTAGATGCACGTAACGCTTTCTTAGAGGTTAGTTCACTTGAGTCGGTTCAAGTGCTCAGTACTTGAAGATCGACTGAAGAATAAGCAGTCGAAACGTTGTACAGTATTTAAGTTTTTAATAAATAATTAATACAAAATGTGGTCTATAATTAAACATTCCCATAATAATAATCATACAAACCACAAAAGCTTTAATAAACACATTCGTGATAAATATAACCTTCAAATAATTTAATAATAATTAAAAGTAAACGCTAGGTTTAGTTTAAAAAAGTATTTTTATTTGGTTTATGTACATTTCGATGTTAAAACATCATCATCAGAACCTTATTAACTAACTAGTTACCTGTCTACTACTACTAGTTTCTAATAAAGTTCTGATTATGATGTTTTAACATCGAAATGTACATAAAGCAAATAAAACTCATTTTTTTAAATAACCAGCGAAATTTTATTTATTTATTTATTAGAGCTAGAGCTAAAAATTAAGCTTCAAGAACGACGTAAAATACCAAGGGATGGGGGTTTGCCAAAAAAAGAACTACAAAGTTTAAGAACCCCCGTATTATTGAATTTTTGTATTTAGGATAGACGCAAACAACCAAATAAAATTCTCTGAGTTCTTGTTTTAATATATTCGGAAATAAGGACTTTTATTTAGCTGCATTCTCACTACAATAAATATAATGATAAAAAAAATTGTAATTAGAATGATATATTGAGAGTCGGGGGAGGATTAATATTAATGGTCCCTTTGTTCCACTTAATAGAAATTGAACCCATATTAGGGAGGTTTGGGGTGGGGGGGGGATAACCCTCCTCGACCACTAGTTTATATTAAAATTAATTTCTTTTCTTGCTTTATTATATATATATTATTAGACGGTCGAGCGGGGTGACATCATGGAAGTTTTTTTCTAAATCCCAAACGCTTTTGAAATCTCCCAACAAATTATGAACCTTATATATATATATATATATATATATATATATATTTCTGTTATAAACGTCTCTATTCAGACATTGTTAAGATATCTTCTCTCCGGAAATAACGTTAACCCGGAATCGGTTCTCTCAACTTTTGTAAACGGAACGACCCTTAAGAAATCGAAAGATTATATTATATATTGATATATACGGTTTATACATATATATATATATATATTTATTTATTTATTTGTTTATTCAGTCAACACCATTTCTAAATGTGAAATAAAATTATATAACTAATGAAAATTTTTTTGATATGTTGGTGAGGGGGAAGGGGTGAAAGTTCAAATTATTATAAATAATTAATTATCTCGCCCAAGGTCACCGGCGGCTTCAAATCCCCTTTCATCCCCTCCTTAATGCGCCAGAGTGTCAAACAATGAAATTACAAGAAAAAAAAACTAAAAGAGAATATCTTTCTAAGGCATTTATTTATTCTTATTTCACTGGACAACAAAAATGACATTTTTAAAAGTTTCCTCCACTTCACGAGTCATTCTTATTAATTTTGGTAAACGAATATGACAAAGGAAAAATTTTATTGACTCTAGTTTTAGAGATATAGAGAGAATAAAATTTTCATAGAAAATATACTCTAAACCGGCTCCAATTAAGAATTTTCAAGTTTTTTTAAGGCATCACCCTTTAAAAATATGCAAATAGAAATAGAAATATTCCAGTTTCACCCCAATCGGAAGACATTAAGATGTGCCTCAAACGACTTGAAGTTTAGAGAAATCGAATTTTTCCAGTTTTTTTTTTTTTTTTTAACTTTGGACACCCCTAAAGCAATTTTTACCATCTCTAAATGCAAAAAACTTATATTTTCTATATTCTATAGTACTTTAGCTTTTCAATCATTCATTTGTGAAAATCAGGAGCCCCCTACTTATTTCCACCCCTTTTCGTTAATTATAGGGCCATGAATCAAATTTGGAGGGACGAAAAGGAATATTTTAGCCTTAACATTTCTTCAGGTGGTCTAGAGAAGTGAAAAGTTTGAAAACATTAACATTTGATTCCAAGGGGTGATGTGGGGGAGGATTTTGTCGCTTAAAATGCAAAAAAATCATTAAAAATGATCGATTTTTTCTGATTTTTTCACGGACCCACCTCACCCTTCCTTAAACATCCCTCAACTAAAAATAATATATAGGATAAAGCGGGTGGGGTGTGAGCGATTCCGAAGCCCTTACAACTAGATGGAAGATTCACAGCCCCTCGCTGTTGGGTTGGTCAAATTGGCAAATATACTTTCATTTTTTTGAGCTGATCTCCACAAATTTAAAATTAAATATACGGATTCTTCTTTCACTTCGACTATATCCCTAATAAATAAATAAATACAAAAAATAATACTTGGAAGTATTTAATTTAATTTGGGGTGAGTTTTAGTGGTGGATGAATTAAATAAGTCTTTTTAAATTTTTTTCACTTCGACTATATCCCTAATAAATAAATAAATACAAAAAATAATACTTGGAAATATTTTATTTAACTAGAGATGAGTTTTAAAGATGGATAAATGAAGTGAGTCTTTTAATAGTTATTTAATTTCGAATTTATTCCCAAAGGAATAAAACCCCGTTAGTTTGCAAGTGAATGGAATTTTTATAAATAGAGAATTTATTTCATAATATCAATTCTTGGTCGTTCAGAGAGGAATGCTTCTCGAGTCTGTTTGCTTGTTGCCTGCCTATCAGGCGTTATGTCTTTCATTTAGTTGTATAAGAGTCGAGCCATGAGTCAGTCGGTTCAGCTCCACTCTCTCTCTCTCTCTCTCTCTCTCGCGTGTGTTTAGTTTATTTTATATTGTGTTGTGATTTGTGCAAATAAGACATTCATCCACCAAACTCCCCACCTGGTCATCTTATCATTAAGGTAATGAATATTTTCACATCTCATTTGCATAACGAATTAAAGTAATTTTGTATTTTATTTTTCTCTCTTATAATATACTGATAAAATTATCCAATTTTTTAAATATAACTCTATGATGAATTCGTGTACCCCATAGGGAGGGTGAGAAAGGGTGTAAATCACCCCTTCTAATAAACAAAATAGTGTTTTCTTTAAATATGAAAATTAATATAGAAAATTATTTTTTTTTTTGTAAATTTTTTACATTTAAGCAATGATTTCTTTCCCTCCCTCCTCACCCTCCACTCCTCTAACAGAGAATTTATATTCTATAATATTTAATAAGAAATTATAATTGAAAATATAAATTCCTAAACTTTTATCTCTCGTCAGTGGCTTAGTAATAAGTGAGATTTTTGGAGGTGGAATTTTCTTTTTGACTGTCTGAATGCCTGATTTTCTTGAAGCAGTTTCTCCACTCGCCTCCCCTAATTATAAGTGTAAAAATTCAGATGATTTTTTTTTTTATTTGCTTAAGTTTCTGTGTCGTAACTTTCCACAAGCCTGTAAATCCGTTCTTCGTTTCATGAATATATTTCCTTTGTTTGTAGTTTTAGATATAATTCGATCTCCCTCGGCTCACGCATCCCCTTATAGATATTCATTAATTCACATTCAATTATAAAAATAAATTAATGAATAAAATTGCATTTGTTTTTCTCATTAAATTCTTTTAGAATTTTATATAAAAATTAATTTTATTTCTGTTTGTTTAAAGCCCACCCCCTCCCTCTCAAGTTATTTTCTCACTCTACAAATTTTCTTAATACTTGCAATTTGCCCCTTGAGTAAAGGGTAGTCTACCCCATGTAAATTTTTCTTTAAATAAATTTAGCTTTTATAAATGTCATATTTTTACTGATTTATTTACAAAAGCTTTATATTTCATAGATTATAATTTTTTTCAAACTTTGACAAAATGCAGCGAGGAGCTGCGAATCTTCCATCTTGTTGTAAGGGCTTCGGAATCGCTCACACCCCACCCGCTTTATCCTATATATTTTTTTTAAGTTGAGGGATGTTTGAGGAAGGGTGAGGTGGGTCCGTCAGCTGGAATATGTAGAAAATCAGTGAAAAAATCGATCATTTTTAATGATTTTTTTGCATTTTATGCGACAAAATCCTCCCCCACATCCCCCCCGTGGATCCAAATGTTAATATTTTTTAACTTTTCACTTCTCTAGACCTTCTGAAGAAATGTTTAGGCTAAAATATTTCTTTCCATCCCTCCAAATTTGATTCATTGCCCTATAATTAACGAAAAGGGGTGGAAATAAGTAGGGGACTTCCCCCCGAAAACGGTACGTGGTGGGGGAAAACGGAGGTCATATTTGGATTCAGGAGGTCATTTTACTTAAGAATCTGAAGGAATTTTCTCGGGGCCGAAAAAAAAAGTTTCATTTTGCCTCACAGTGGATTTTTCTAAACTTTGTCGTCCGATTGGGCTGAATCTTGAATATTTCTATATATTTTAACTATATGCATATTTTAAAGGGGGGGGACTCCTTAAAAAAATCTTGAAGATTCATTCATAATAGGAGTTAAGAAAATTTTATTCTCTCTATATCTCTAAAACTAGAGCCAATCGGGCAAAATAGATGATATTTTCGGAATCAGCGCTATCCATATTCTCAAGAATAGCTCTTAATTTCCTCGAAACAAACTGGTGTCCAGTGTTAATTGAACGAAATTGTGCAAAATATTTAGTCTATTCTTTCTTCACAATTAAAATAATTACATATTTATAATATACAGTATAAATAATTCATTCACGTTTATTAATTATTGATCATATTTTAACTTTACTATAATTTAGAGGGATTTATTAAACCTATTTTTAGAGACGTTTGATTATCGTTAGATTATTGAAAAAGTGTTGGATTAACGAACTGCCGGATTAGAGAGATTATAGCTAAAAAAAAAATGCTAATTAAATCAGGTGTCGCACTCTTGATAGTGACACGCGGGCTTTACGGGTCTCCACTCGGTTAAAACCATCTATTTTCGTTTCAGAATTTACAATGGTCAATTAATTATTGAACACGCTATAATTTATTTTAAATTAGTAATTCAAAGACAAATTATAAATTGATTTTTGTTCTTCAATTATAATATTTTTATAAAATTAAAGACGATATAACTGTTTTCATAAGGTTTATACTCTCTCCTTTAACATTCGTATTACTACGATCCCATTAAATTATTATATAATACCCGGTGAAGGTTTTATTACGTACATAATATTTATATATATAGCTTTATTGAGATGAATACAATTTTTACTTATGACTATTTTATGTAGAGAAGCTTAAAATACCTTTATAGTATCATGATATAAACAAATACAATGTTGTTCTCTTGGTAATTTTGATTAGAAATTTATAGAAAAATTAAATTTTATCTCTCTCAGGCTGCTTGTTGGAATTCTCAACAGCAGGTTCTACTCGTTACATAAATATAAGAGGATATTTTTGCTCCCCCACTCCTCATTAGTTAATTGAATATAGGTGACGCCATTGAAGCCGAAACCTAACTGTAGGTGCGAGGGTTCGTACCAGAGATCTAATTTGGGTCGAAATTTACTGTCTAGTGAGAAACATGAATTTATACGATCCTCACAACTGCCTCCCAATGTTCTTTGAACAAAGCTTACTTAATATTCACTAAAATAAGGACGAATATGGAAACGTCCTGACGGCGAGGAGGAGCCTCTCAAATAAAAAACCTGGTGTGAGTGGTCGCACAGCACACAACTTTCTCTTAACTTCGGTAATAGAAAGTTGCTTGTCACACCAGATTTTTTGTGTCGATAAATATTTAGTTTCAGACAGTAGGGCCTACGTTAGATAGAATTCAAGATGCAAATTAAGAATATGAAAAAAGCGGATTAGACTCAATACATTTATACCTCAAAATCCAATTAATAAATAAAAAATTCATTTATTATTTAAAATAAATGTGAATTTTACGTAGAAGTATCACTTCAAAGTATATAATTTGAATACCCCGCTGTTTTTTAGACTCTCTTATTTTTTTGGAACGAAGTTCTTTAACGCGGCTTACGCAAGGTGAATTGGAGGAAAAAGCAACTTAACAAAAACGCGTTCCCTAACAAAAATGCGTTCCCAGCGCCCGAGGAAGGCGAGATTAGCCGAAGTCTTGGCGAGGCCACGCCCACCTTCTCCTTCTCTTTATTTTCTTCTATCTACCGTAGCCCACACGTTAGCTTTTTTTAAGTAAATCACTCTAGATAATTAAAAAAAGAGAGATCACGAGTTACCCGAGCTAAGAGTGGAATTTTCTTATTTTTATTTACACTCTAATTTTTTTCACTTCAAGAGTCAGGCTTTTTTCTATATGCTCGCATTTAATTTTCATGGCTAACCGCGAATAAAGGGAATTAGAACATATAGTAGCTTAGGGGCATATACAATTGTCTCCTCCTGTCTTATATGTAGCAGTATATATTTTAATTTCTTTTAGTTTTCATTGACGTTGTTTTCTGAAATCGCCTCTGACTATAAAAAGACTAAAATTTTATAATTATCTTTTGTTGGCAATTACAAATTTCATTTTTTTAATCAACATTTTCATTTTTTTAAATATTTATTTATCTTTTTAATTACATAGTCACCTCCCGAATGAGGTATAGTATATCTCTCAGTTGCCCTTGGTCGAATTTCTTGTTAGTTCAATGAAGTGTTCTTCGACGAACTTCTTGAAATCTCTCAGTCGATAAATATAACGTCGATGAGATGAGTGGCTGTTCAATGATTAGATCAATACGTAGTAGGAAGAGCGGATGTCAGCCAAACAAGGACAGGATAGCCTCTATCAAATGAAAATTGATCTAAGAAGACGTTTCTGCTTTAATTACATAAATTCATCATAAGTTCTTATGAAGATATTGACAATCTCAAAGTATACACATGTAGATAGAGTTATTATATATAAACATATACAAAATATAAAATACCATAAGGTGACATATTTTGTATATGTTTCAAATATCTCCCTTCCGCCTTTTGTCTTTTGAATTTCGCGGCTATGTACAAAGCGCCACAGAGCTCGTATGTGACAAAACTATACATCATTTGAAAGGTCTTGACATAACCTACAAAACGACGCTATGCATGATTAGTTTTGATATTGCGTTCAACAGTTATAGACGTGTAAACATGGAGTTCACTAACGCCGAAATTCGCGCTATTTTAAAGTTTTCCTTCGTTCAAGGCAAATCCGCTAGAGAAACGTTCCGTTTATATATAACAACTCTATCTACATCTCAAAGGTGTATACTTTGAGATTGTCAATATCCTCATAAGAACTGTTGAGGGATTTATGTAATTAAAGCCGAAACGTCTTCTTAGATCAGATTTTCATTTGATAGAGGCTATCCTGTCCTTGTTTGGCTGACATCCTCTCTTCCTACGTATTGATCGATAAATATAACTCCGACTGGAAATTCCAAATTCCAAATATTTTAACAAAATCGTAAGATTATTTAAAAAAACGTATAAAATCGATTCTTGCCCGCGGGTTTGGTCAAATAAAAAGACAAAAAACTTGTCTAATTGTTTCGGAAAAGTTTAAAGGGTCCCTTACACGGTCAATAATAATGACATTACTTTATCAGAATGACCGATAATAAGCATATGATTTCTGATAATGCCATTATTATTGACCGTGTAAGACCCTTAAGAGCTCCACATACAAACATGAGATGCGGAATTAGGTGCTGTAGTTATGCTGAAATTCAAATTACAAATTCACCAATTATTTTGTTAATTGTTATACAACTTTCCAAGAACAAGTCAAGTAGGTTAAATTATCAATTCAACAAATCCGTCATCTAAAGTACCTCTCGATTAATCAAATCGTTTATTTACTCGATTATTTGGGTTACCTACCTCCCCGAACGTAATTTCCACTTTTAAGAGTTAAATCGACTATATATAATTCATTCTCATTCATTTCGCAATTTTTATGATTAAAATAACTTCCCGCTTCTTGGAAGGTCGGCAAAGAAAAGGACTCCTAATACATAAATTATTTTATTATTAAGAAGATTCGCTTTTCTATATAGAAAAAGATTTTTTTTTTTTTTGAAATTATTATTAGCTTATCAAAAACATAATAGGATTTCCGGGTAACGCTCATATGAGCTTAAAAAAGTGAGTTATTTAAATATTTGCTCAAACTTTTCGCCTTCATTTTAATAACAAAAGAGTTAAAATTCAATTTCTGGTAATTTTGATAAAGTAGACCATTTTTAATTATTTTTTTTTTCTTTTCATTTTACTTCATTTTTTTTTTTGCCTTTAGGAATAAATTGAACCATTTATGACAAAGCTCGATGAAAGCTTTTTATCATCTTTCTTAGGACAAAAAGAAAGAAATAAATACAAGAGATAATCAAACTTTTCACACCACTTAACCAATGATGCGTTTTAGTGGCAAAATTAAATTAAATTGAGGTTGTATGCCGGCATGTATCCTGCTCATAAAACTTATAGTAGTTCCTACTCCTAGAAATAACTTCGCTAGTATAAAAGCGTCGTTAAAAACAAAAACATTATACATCAGAAATTAAAGTTTATATATTCACTCCAAGTGACAGACTTATATTCATGATTTTTTTTTTTTATTTTTATTTAAATTAAATTCTTTATTATTCAATAATTTTTTCTTTTTTTTTATTAAAAAATCATATTTTTCTATTCGGAATAATCACACTGATTTTTTTTTGGAGATGCGTATTTATTTGATCAAAGAAAATATAAAAAAACATTTGATTACTAATAGGAACGTCTTCGAAGATTAAATAACCCGAAAACAAAAAAATCTGGTGTGACTGGTCGCAAACAAAATCGTTTGAGCGAATTTTGAGAAAATCGAAAAAACTGAAAAAGTACATCAGTAAAGTAATAGTACTTTTTGGCCTGTTTTGTTCAAACGCTTATTTTCACGACTTTGGAGGGTTAAATATAAAATTTCAATCTCTTAGCTCATTTCCTTCATGTTTAAAAATGTCCACACAGACATACAGATATACATACACACAGACTGATTCGAAAAAACTGAAAAAGCACCTAAGTAAAGTACTAGTATTTTTTGGCCGATTTTTTCTAAAGCTTATTTTAACTATCCAGGAGGGATAATAGAAAATAAAACCACTTTTTGGACTCAGGGGACATCAAAACGTATAATCATCAAAATATCGATATCGAATGTTTGACATGATCGCAATACTTTCTCTCTATATATTATTATATACATATATAGGCAAGAGAAAGTAAACAAATAGTTGATTTATTAATTTTAATCAAAATAGTTAATAATTTTTAGAAATTCGAAAAAACTAAAAAAATACAGTGAAGGACAATATCAAGTCCCACCCATGAGTTTTCTACTTGTGATTATTTCATTGTTTTTAAATAAAATATATATATTTTAATTGAAACTTTCATGGTAAAACCTAGAAAATTTCCAATAAAGATTTTCATTTTCTTTTATAAAAACAATGAAATAATCACAAGTAGAAAACGCATGGGTGGGACTTGATATTGACCCTCACTATACATCAGTAAAGTGTTCTTCAAACAATTTTCACGAAAAAAATTACTAATACCCTTTTTAAAGAGCATCTAAAAAATAGTTAATTTATGAACTCTAATCAAAATCGTTAGACCAAATTTTGAGAAATAAAAAAAAACTGAAAAAGTACCTCAGCAAAGTACTAGTATTTTTTGGCTGAAAAGTTGTTCAAAAGCTTATTTTAACTGTCCAGGAGGGTGCCTAACTTAAATATACAATTTCAACCTCGTAGCTCATTTCCTTCATGCTCATCGTCATACATAGACATGCAGACCAGGCGACCTCAAAACGTGTATATCCATCAAAATATCGTCATGATCGCAATACTTCCTCACTATATAGGTTTATATAGGGTAAGAGAAAGTAAAATCAATGAAACTTTTACTTAATTCATTATTAAAAAGCCAAATGCTCACGAGCGAGGCCAATAAGTAGAAAGAGAAAAAAATATTTTTTTAATGACGATATTATAATTTGAATCTGTTATAACGAAACGACCATTTCATTTCATAATCGTAACACGTAAATCATTAAATCGTTTTGTTAATGGCTCAAATCTACACTATTTATAAATATATAAATATATTAATTTAACTTGCAACAATTTGAGTGATTTAAATGCTAATTATCTGCATAAATAATTAATTCACTAATTGGATTACCATGTATTTTAAATGCAAAATCTGGGATTTTTAAAATTTAATTCCCTTTCTACAAAGGGAGTTTTTTTTTTTATAAGAGCACACATACATTTACACACCAATAGCTCGAAATAAAAGTTAAGTGAAGAAACCATCAAAATGGCCTGAGTAGTTGAAAAAATATGATAGGGAACAAGATTCCCGACAAGTTCAGATAAATAGAGAGTAGAAGCCTGCGGATTTTTTTAATATATAAAAGACACTGAAAAATTGATCACTAGGGAGCTATACAAGAGCTTCTAAAAAAAAGGGTTTATTTAAATATAGGCATATTATTCGTTTTGCTATAAAATGAACATAACTTTTTCATTAACAAAACAATTTAAAAAATTATGTTTTTAAAATTCTAAAAAAAAAGAAATTATTATTTTAATTATTGGACAGACGATATGTTCGCACAGCACACAACTTTCTCTTACCTTTGGTCAGGGGCGTATATAAGGGGGGGCCGAGGGCCCCCCCCCCCGAAATTTCCCAAACACATATACATATATAGGGATATACAGACATCAGCGCAACAAATTTTTCCGCAGGATGGAAAACTTTGATTCCGCAAAAGAAAAAATGTTCCGCAAAAAATTTCGTGTGAAAAAAATTTAGTTTCTTAAAAAAAAATTTTCCGCAGAAAAATTTTTGAGTTCGGCCGCCCCCCCCCCCCCCGAAAAAAATTTCTATATCTCCCCTGCCTTTGGTATACCAGATTTTTTGTGACGACATATATTTAATTTCCGCCGATATAAGAAATCAAGATATAAAATTTATAAATATGGGAAAATATTTATATTTTGTTACCATGGCAACCATTTCTACTATCTTTCCTATGAAGTACAAGAGTAAAGTGTGCTTCAAATAATTTTGAGAACATCTAAAAAATAATTTTAATCAAAATCGTTATGAGCGAATTTTGAGAAATTCGAAAAAAACTGAAAAAGTACATCAGTAAAGTACTAGTTCTCTTTGACCGATTTTGTTCAAAAGCTTCGTGTCACGTGCCAGGGGGATGTCTAACTTAAATATAAAATATCAACTTCCTAGCTCTTGTCGTTCTTGAGATATTTTGTTCACAGACATACAAAGCAGACCATTTTGCGAAAACCACTTTTTTGGACTTAGGGGACCTCAAAAAGTGTAAAAATTTTTTGACATGAATCCAATACTTTCTCTCTATATAAACTATATGTATATTAACATAAACATATAGGTAAGAGAAAGTAAAAATTATAATTTCTAAAAGCGAAATAATCTTTTTACTTTCTCTTGCCTCTATATATATGTTAGTATATATAGAGAGAGAAAGTGTTGGATTCATGTCAAAAATTCGATGTCGAGGTTTTGATGGATAAACACGTTTTGAGGTCCCCTGAATCCAAAAAAGTGGTTTTCGCGACATGGTCTGTCTGTGTGTCTGTGTGTGTGTCTGTGAACAAAATATCTCAAGAACGAAAAGAGCTAGGAGGTTGAAATTTTATATTTAAGTTAGGCACCCCCATGGGACGTGACACGAAGCTTTTGAACAAAATCGACCAAAGAGTACTAGTACTTTACTGATGCACTTTTTCAGTTTTTTTTTTTCGATTTTCTCTAAATTCGTTCCAACGATTTTTTTTTTAATTCAAAAATCAATTATTTTTTAGATTCTCTATAAAATGTATATTCTCATTTTGTCATTGAAATCTTCTGAAGACCACTTTACTCTTGTACTCCATAGAAAAGATAGGAGAAATCGTTGCCATGGTAACAAAATATAAATATTTTGCCATACTTATAAATTTTACATCTTATATACATGGAGAGAGGTCTCTCTTCATGTATATATACTTTGTATCTAAATACATTAAAATTTATTATTATTATTATTATTATAATTATTATTAAATTTTACATCTTGAAAATCGAATGTACCTGTCTGAAACTAAATACATGTCGACACAAAAAATCTCGTGTGACAAGCACAGAACACAACTTTCGATTACCGAAGGTAAGAGAAAGTTGTGTGCTGTGCGCCAGTCACTCCAGATTTTTTTCTCTATAAGTCGCATTTCTGTTCGGTATATATTTATTTGACTTAGTGAACTTAATAATCATCAACTCAGCCTTATTACCTCTCTTAATTAAATTTTTAATAACTGTGTTTTTTTTTACCTTGTACTATTATTAGATAAGTACATAAAAAAAGTTTAGAATCTCTCTTTAGGATGTCTCGATATTTATTGGTACAAGTTTGCAACAATTTCCATAAAGTAAAGTAAAAAATTTTTTTCGATCCAAAAGAAAAAAAAAAAGACCGAAATAAGACCTAATCAAAGTTTAAATTATATAACTTTTGTTCTAAAAATGTGGTGTGACTGGTCGCACATCACATAACTTTCTCTCGGGTAATTGAAAATTGTGGTCTGTACTTGTCACACCACATTTTTGTGACACCATATAACTATTGCTCCTAACTTTACTATGAAGTACACGAGTAAAAAATTCACTCAGGGCCTCATATCTTGTGACCACGAGTTACCCGAACTAGACTGACATTTTTCTCCATTCCCACTTCTTTTTTATACCAGATTTTTCTTCTCATCTCTTCCCCTATCAGGCCACGCGACGGGTCGATTCCCACGGTCGTGTTTTTATAATTAAATATGCCTACCTTTCATAAGGGTAACATGCCGACCCCGCATCGCCAGATTAATGGCTAATTGAAGAAGCTATTGTAATTTTAATGATTTGTAATAGTTAAAAAAAATTTTATTATGTGATTGGAAACTAAATATTCAAATACTTTAAATTAAAAGAGAGATCTCTAAATAAAGGGCAGACAGGAATAGTTTGATTTAAAAATATTACACATGGACATGAATTACATGTAAAAAAAATTTATTAAGTACCAATATAAATTTATATTCGTACACCGTAGGTGGGTCGCGCAACTAGTTAATTAAAAAATTTGCAAGTTTTGCAACTGCATTGCTTATTTATTTTATTCGGAGAGAAAATAGAGATAAATAAATTTTTTTACCTATTGGAATTATTAAAAAAAGAAAATATTTTAAAATACTTTTTTACTTGAAATGGGAAATGAAATATGAATCCCTTTGAGCTCACACACACTGAGACACTCTTCACACAGACGAATATATATTTGTACATGGTTTTATTCTTGTTTCGACAGGTTGAGAGCTGCTTCAGTCCTGGCTACCTTTTGTGTGCGAGTTAGTAAGGCGTGAGAGCCGACCTAGTTCGCATCTCTAATCCGCGCTGCTCGGCTTTATTTCCACAACTCCTTCGTTTGGTAAGTAACTCTTGACATTTTTACTATTCTAATTCATTTTTAAATTATATATATGCTGATATATGAATTTTTGAAAAATTCAAACAGTTAGTTATTAAAAATATGACGAAATGATTTCATTTCATTCAAAGCACATTTACTCTAATACAAAGATTTTGGTTTTACTTCGGGTTATTATTTGGCGAATTAATTAATCAATCAAGCTTTTCTCTTAATAAAAAACGATTAGGCTCGCTTTTTCTTCTAAGGATTAGAGTTTAAGATATCTTAAAACAAAATAAAAATTAATAAAGGTTGTGTAGAAGCAGATGCAGCCAAGAAATAATTCTCTGAATTCTTTACCATTTAGCTGGAAACGTATCGGTGCATTTATTATGCTCCATCTTCAGTCTTTTAAACATATACTTTAAATATAGCCTACATCAGAGGACTGAAGATAATAAATGCACCGAAACCTTTCCAGCTAATTAATAAGCATTCAGAGTATTATTTCTTGACTGCATCTTTCGATAGATATCCAGTGCCTGCACATCAATAATTAATACATTTTTTTTTTTTTTTTACTTTTTTTTAGAAATCTTCTAATCGCGTTTGTAAAGTGTGTTCATAAATCCAAGTGGTTCGAGACGTACTTGAAGAAGGCTGCAAGGGGGATCGACTAAGTCATCAAGGCAGTCACTACAGCTGATTCCAGAGCTACATTAAAAGTCTGTATGAATTATTATGTGAGCGTAGAGTGAATAGATATAAGATTTTCAAAATTTTATTTAAATTTTCATAATACGGCTTATATTTAGAATATTTTGATTAGGTGCATGGATAGGATGCAATTCTCCCATTTCAGAGTCCCTTATTTAAGATAGTTTAAGATTTAATTTCAAAATTTTCAAAATAAAAATTAATTCTTTTACAAAATTTATTTCATTTTTTTTTTATTTTAAATTACTTTTAAATAATTTTTATAATTTACATAAATTCAAAATTTTTTTAAATAATATTTCGAAATAGAATAGTTTTTTATTTTGCAATGCCCAAATGCGGACTCAGGAAGGCTGATTCTCACAGTAGTGGATGGATGAATTTTCACTGTGCAAAAGGTATAGCGATTGTTGGTAAATAGGTTGATCATGCACATGTAATTAATTCTCCCATCCATTGCCAACGCGGGATCAGCATCATCATGAGACAATTCAATTGTGCATGTGTTTTTATTTAAGCTCTTATTATACAATATAAGATTAGGATTTAAGTTTTGCGTGTAAGGGGATCTATCTCTATCTTTATCTAAGTTAACTAAGTGAATGTTAGTGTTTAAGAATACACGCAATTCTTAATAGATTATCTAGTAATAGTTAGGCTATATACCAGAATTGGGCGCTAAAAAATCTCTACGCTCACGTATATAATATTTATGGGGGTTTAGGCCTTCTGTTTCGGAGTTCTCTGACGTTCTCTTGAATAGACGTTCACTTGCGATGAGATTCCTCATACTGGCATAGGGTGTTGTTGTTCTTTCCCTTTAGTTAGGCAGGGCTCCCAGTGAGGATTCGATTCGCTTTTGAACTCTATCCAAGGGGGCTAGGAGAATTCCTCTATCGTATGTTGCTCTCCTTCTCGCATTTGATTGAAAGAGTGATTCGCTCTTTCACTGAGGCCCGGTGGTCAGTGCTGAGTTCTGGGCCTTGATTGTTTCAGTAACCGATGGGTTAATGTTCAAGATGTTAGGAGTTCGCATAGGATGTTGTTAGCTTTTAGGGTTCTTTTTTTTCAGCATGCGTCTTGAACAACTCCATTCTGTTACTGAGGTGAGCAATCAAGGGGGTTCTTCAGCATTGTATTTACCGGACTTCCTTCCTAACTCGTGAATTCATATCAGATCAATTATCTCTGTTCTATTTTAGCTCGTTAGTAAATGACATTGATTAGGCAGGTGGACAGAGTTTAATTGATCTGATTTGTGTATGTATGAGTGTGTTGCGTGTGTTTCTTTTCCTATTTTACGGGCGCGTTTTTCCCGAATCTTTTACGATTATGAAGCTTTATCCGTCTCAAGAAAGAAGATGATCTATATTTTAGAATAAGATGGCCAGCAGTCTACAGAGTAAGCTAAAACATTTTAATTAAATATAATGAATCTGATGGACCAATTGTATATTTCTTCTTTTGTTTTAGTGGGGACAGAAATCGACGAGATTCTTCACGACGTTTATCAACTGAATCTTTTCGCTAGTAACATTAAATGATCTGGCACGGAACTGACGACATACCCTGTTTTCATAAAACCAATAACATTTCAATACAAAATAAAATGTCAAACGCCTATATTATAATAAAATAGCAAGAGAAAGAAAACATCATATTTTATAATAACTAGAACTAGTTATATAAAGTGAATTCAGGGCTTTCTTCAAGCTCCTAATTAAGTCATAAGCTAAACTATCGTGCCTCATAAGTTGCTGCTTTCTTAGTTTTAAAATAAATGAAATTGTAATGTTTTATATCAAAGAAAAGCGATATCTTGAGTTATGAATTTATTCTAATTGTTAAAATATCAAGATGATTTTGATTTGTTATATCAATTTCACTTTTTCATTTAGTCAAAAGACGAGTTGAGTGAATCATTGATTTTTACCGTCAGCTGTTGCGGACAAGAATTTCAATTTGTTGCGTTTTAAAAAATTATTTAAAGACTTAACTTTATGCAAGATAACAAATAAATTTTTCAATCGTCAGGTGTTAGTTTTTCATTTAGAAAATGTATCATATGAATGATTAATTTTTCACTTGATTTATTCACCTCGATTTATCGAATCATGGTAAATAAAATTGGACAGAATTAATTATTAGATGTGCGATGGGAGTTTTAATATTATTTGCCATTTGAAAATAGAACCATGAAGAAGAAAAGGGTGAGTGAACTCGGTGTGTGTGCTTTGTGAGTACACGTGGGGGAGGAAGCCAAGTCCCAAAGCAATAAGGAGTTTTTTTTTTTTTTTTTTGGGACGCTGAGGTACTTTCCTACCTGACCTCCCCTTTGCCACCTCTCAAGTTGCTTTGAGCCCACTGATTCTAGCTTTTTATTTTATATAATAATATAAATATTTTAATCGTGGCAAAAATTTATTAATTTACAAAAAAAAAAGAGAAACCTCTCAAAAAATTCATATATATGTTCAAACATCTTTTGAATGTTTGATTTATTAATTCCCTTATATTTAACGTTTCAATCTTTAGCTCTAATTGAAACATTTTGAAAAAAAAATAAAAATAAAAACAGTCAAAAATTTCAAAAATTTGAAACAAATAACCGAGTGTTTTATTTATATAAATCTTGATTCAGTTAAAAAAAAATTTAATAAATAAAAGATTTTTTATTAATTTTTTTGGTGTCGACGTTTCGAAGACACATCGGCATAGTCAAAATTCATAATTATTACAAAACTCCTGTAACATTCAATTTGACTGTCCTCGAAATGTCGAATGTAAAAAAATAAATAAATAATCTTTTATTTATTTAATTCCTTTTCGCTGAATCCTGATCTAATAAATTTCTTGAGTCTACAGCAATCTTTATTTATATACTGTATTTTAACTAACTGTATTTCGATTTATTGATATAAATGTGTTGAGTCTAGTCGTGCCAGCAGCGTTTTTCTTGTTTCCGAGTGACGTCATTGCGCGAATCGAACTTGCTCTATCGTGTGTAAAGAATTTTCACTTCAAAAAATAAAAATCTCTTACCCTTCGGCAAGAGAAAGTTGTGTACTTGTCACACCAGATTTTTTGTGTCGAGAGACCTTAGCACTTAAGTTCCAAACTTGACAACGCGATTCATTGATGGCGCTGAGCTACGAATGCTTCCACATCAGTAAAGTGTACTTCAAAGAATTTTCACGAAAAATTTCACTGATATACTTTTTAAAGATAATCAAAAAAATAGATGATTTATGAATTTTAATTAAAATCTTTGGAGCGGATTTTGAGAAAATCGCAAAAAAATGAAAAAGCACATCAGTAAAGTACTAGTACTTTTTGGCCGATTTTGTTCAAAAGTTTATTTTAATTGTCTGGAAGGGTATCTAACTTAAATATAAAATTTCAACCTTCTATGTCTCTTCGTTCCTGAGATATATTGTTCACAGACACTTACTTTTTTTGAGGCAGGGGACCTCAAAACCTGTATCCATCAAAATCGATATTGAATTTTTGACTTTATCCCAATACTTTCTCTCTATATATTTTTTATATAGGGTAAGAGAAAGTAAAAATAAATATGGTACTTTTTAAAACAAATTTCATTAAAAAAATAAAATATTTAATTTTTTTGAAGTGAAAACTTATTTAGACAGAGGGGCAAAATTAAAGCATTCCCTATGCGTTTTTTAATGTGATTATTTTAATGTTATATTGTTTAAAAAAAATTACGAAAAATTTTTAATTGAAACTTTTGTGGTTGAAACTTACCATGTTATATATAAGAGCAATAAATATTTATATTTTCTTTTACAAAAACATTAAAATAATTATATTGGGGAGGGGGGGGGTTAATATTGTCACTCGCTCTACATAATTTTTAACCTAAATTACATAGTTATAAAAATTATTTTATTTAGTATTAGAAATCTAGAATTTTTTTAATTAGTAAAAAACGTGCCTATTTTCATTACGGCGCCTGCTTTATATGTTTGCCATATCATTCGTTAAACGCCCCCCCCCCCCCTTCCAAATGTTGATCATTTTAATGTTGACATCGGAATACCCGTTTTGCCGAATCTTGGTTTTTATTGCATAATTAACGAGATGGTGACTTGGATAAAAGCCACCGTAGATTCATAAAGACTCATAATTTTTTCATCCATTCACATGGGATAAATTTGATGTCACATGTAATTTAATTTCCAATGTTAGAAAAGATAACTTTTAATAAAATAATATAAACAATTAATTTAATATTGAGCCAATAACGTTTTCGACGAAAAAAATTTAATATTTATTAAAGGATAATTCCGTAAATAAAACGGATATGATGGAGTTAATTAAAAACAAACTCTACACAATTCGTATTAAACAGTAAGTTTTACTAAAATATACAAACTGGAGCCTTATTTACTCTTCCATTTCATTCCCTGTTGTCCTTTCATATAGGGATAAATTTGTATTTAAAAACACGTTTAGACATCCCATTTTATAATATCTTCTCTGTTAGTTTTAGTTTGTTTCTAATATTCATGCGGTATATCGGTAGCATAGTCACTTTTTTTAAAAACAAATCATTATTATTTTCATATTTTCGCATTAAATTTACTTATTTTTTGAAACCATTATCTTCGATCAGATCAGTTGAAAATTCTTCAAAAAATCAGTCTTCGTTTTGTGAACCTTTAAAGAAGAGAATAAAGTCTGATTTTGTTAAAGGTGTGTCACAAGGCGAATACCCCCCCCCCCCCCTCCCCGAGATTTGAGAAAAATATTTTTTTTTTAAAGTGAAACTTTTATTTTATCCCCACAAATTTTTTCGCTCTTCTATCAGCATGTCGCGTTACAAGCCGTGACGTCAAAGGCCGTGACGCTACAAGCCATGACGTCACAAGCCGTGACGACAAAAATATGAAAGTTGAAATTTAATATATATGACGAATTATAAAAAAATAATAATTGTGAGATTTTATTAAAATTGATAAAATATAATTTTTAAAATAATTTAAAATGATTCAAATCTTCAATTACTAAATAAATATTGTTCACAGTTTTTAACATACGCCAATTGATTTCCCATTTTCTAATTATTAAGTTAAGATTAAAAACGCGATTTTAATACCCTTAATTGAATAATTTTCTAAAAATTTTCAGTTAAACGCCTACGATCTGAAAAAAGTTTCACTTGCATCGTGGTTTCATAAAACCACACAATGATTTTTTTGAATAAAATTTTATTTTTAATATAAAATTTTAAAAATTAATACTTACAAATTTGATTTATATATATATTCTGGTAAACAAGTACAGAATGCACCTTTAAATTACTGAAAGTAAGAAAAAATTGTGTGCTGTGCGACCAGTCACACCAGATTACCCCCCCCCCCCTCTCTCCCCGAGAAACTCCCCTGGATCCGCTCTTGGTGTGTCGACAAATAAACTCCCAGTGTTAAGGCGCTTAAGGAAGCAAATTTTTGTCGCTAAGATAAATAACAAATAATAAGAAATCATGGAACACAATTTTATTTGAAGATTTGTTTTTTGTCCTACAACAAAACTTTTGTTTTTGTTTAATTTTTGTATTTTTAATGAATATTCTTATTTTTAACAAAAAAATAAAAATCAGGAAAAATGTATAGTTTTTGTCGGGTTTCACGTAATCCGAATATGTATTATTGTACTATCCTTTTCAAAAGAATTGGACTTTTATTGTCATAATTAGAAGCAGAAATAAAATATAATCAAATTTCATTATTTTATAAATTTTACTCTCTGATATTTCTGAAATTTCTTCTAATTATCAATTTCTTTTAATACTAGGAGTTTATAATTAAAAAATAAAACAGTTTACTAATAATATATATGTAAATTAAATATATATAATTAAGAAATGAAAAATTCATTTATTTATAGTTTAAGAAATGTTATCTATAGACTTTTGATTTTATTAAATTGAAATTCTTTTAAGTTTAGTGACCCGAATATTTGCACACAGGCCTAGAAAATTGTGGGTTTGAGGCGAGGGAGGCTGGAGGAGCTTTCGCGTTGATCCCTCATCTGGTCTCCAGATAAAAATGACTCTTTCGTTTTGGCAAATCCCTTCGATTCGAAATAAAAAAAAGAGCATTTGTTGAACTTGATTAATTAAAAATAAATAAGGGAAGTCGAAGGCGTGTGTTGAATAATGCCTGAAGGTTTTATTTTTAGGCAATTTGTTAGTTTTTGAAAAATGTCCAGTTTGGAATAAATTAAGGTGAGCGATCAGACTGTCGGGGATTTTGGTAGAAGTGCTGAGATATTTTGGTGTTGGTGTTTGGATATGTGGTGTGGCTGTTGATGGTAGTAGTAGGGGTAAGGGGGGGGGGGAGGGGGCTGTTGATCTATGTGCCACGTTGCGAGTTACGAGTTACGACCTCCCTATATAGTCCGTCTCGTCTATAATAGATGAACTCGCCGACTGTTCTTTGTATAATTGACGAGTACTTTAAGTGTCACTTTTATTATTGTTGCTATAAAGTAACCAAGACCGAGAGTTAGGTTTCTTTGTAAATCAAAAACAAAACAAATCGAAATAATTACATCTACTTTTCGAAACAATCAATTGTCTTCATCAGGTTATTTTATTATTGATAATAATGAAAGGAAATGAGCTATGAGGTTGAAATTTTATATTTAAGTTAGGTACCCTCCCGGCAGTTAAAATAAGCTTTTGAACAAAATAGGTCAAAAAGCACTAGTACTTTATTGAAGTACTTTTTGAGTTGTTTTTTTTTTCGATTTTCTCAAAATTGGCTAAAATTTCATAATCAACTATTTTTTAGATTCCCTTTAAAAAGTATATCAGTAAAATTTTTAATGAAAATTCTTTCAAATACACTTTACTTAAACAACTATTTATCTTTCTTTGATAAATAATTTTTAAAAAAAAATCATTGTGTGGTTTTATGAAACCACGATGCAAGTGAAACTTTTTTCGGATCGTAGGCGTTAAACTGCAAATTTTCAGAAAATTATTCCATTATGGGTATTAAAATCGCGTTTTTAATCTTAATTTAAAATGGGAATGATAATGGGAAATCAATAGACGCATGTTAAAAACTGAGAACAATATTTATTTAGTAAATGAAGATTTAAAACATTTTAAATTATTTTAAGATTTATACAAAATAAATAGCGATTTTTTGATTAAAATTCAAAAACATTTTTTTTTTTTTTTGTTAATTTATATAATTAGAAATAGTAGAATAGAGAAAACCCTTCATGATTTTCGAAAGCAGCGCACAAGAATAAATAAGAATCAGTGATAAAATCTTAGAAAACATTCTAAACACTTGAAATTCGCAGGCCTTTATTATTTTTTAGATCTAATAGCTTATAGATTTTTAAAAAATGCGTGCCACATCGTATCAGAGGTTTGGCTACATTGTATTCAAATATTAGGAGAATTATTTTTTTATCGACAAGGATTAATAATGATTACTTTAGATAATCCTACTCTTTTTTTAATACTCAACATAGAATACATTTTTAATTCAAGTAAACAATAACATAGGAATATAATTGTTTTTTTTTTTTAATAAATATAAAAAAATGTAGCAAACATTTTATGTTTTTCTAATTTTATACTAAAAAATATGGTGTGACTGGCGCACAGCACACAACTTTCTCTTACCTTCGGTAATCGAAAGTTGTGTTCTGTGCTTGTCACACCAGATTTTTCGTGTCGAAATATATTTAGTTCCCGACAGTACGGAACATATGAATTCAGATGTAAAATTTATAAGTATGGGAAAATATTTATATTTTGTTACCATGGCAACCATTTCTCCTATCCTTCCCTATGAAATACAAGAGTAAAGTGGTCTTCAGAAGATTTCAATCGCAAAATGAGAATATACAATTTAAAGAGCATCTAAAAAATAATTGATTTTTGAATTTTAAAAAAAATCGTTGGAGCAAATTTTGAGAAAATCGAAAAAAACTGAAAAAGTACATCAGTAAAGTACTAGTACTCTTTGGCCGATTTTGATTAAAAGCTTATTTTTCCGGTCCCGGGGGGTGTTTAACTTAAATATAAAATTTCAACCTCCTAGCTCAATTCCTTCATGCTTTTTTTTTTTTTTGAATGGGTGTAGGTCCGAAGACCTATAATGACCAATAGTCACATGAGCCAGGAAGAAAATAAAAACAAAGGAGAAGCATGCTTAAAATTGACACACACACACACACACACACACACCCACACACAAAGAAAACCACTTTTTTGGATTCAGGGGACCTCAAAACGTGTATATCCATCAAAATCTCGACATCGAATTTTTGACATGAATCCAATACTTTCTCTCTATATATATAATATATTACATATATACATAGGTAAGAGAAAGTAAAAAAAATTAAAATACTATATGTAATGAAATCTTCACTAAGATGCTGATGCAGGGCCCGAGCTTATTTTCCAACTTGTTGTGGCCGCTTCATATTTTGGTTCTCCCACATGACGCATTATTAAAATTTGTATCTCCAAAGCTTTGCCTTCTAGAGGTCGAGGGTTCGTCCCAGGCAAAAAAATTTATTTCAATTGAATTGGCTACCAATCAAATGAAATAAATAGGAATTGGGTCTAAATGACCTTATATGCCGAAAAAGACCTTATACAAATTAAAAAAAAAATAAACCATATTATTGGTAAAAAGTCAAATTTGTACAAAATACACTATAATTAGATAACGTTTATTTTCAATGGAGGTCGTCTTCAGAGGGCTGCACGCCTCCCGCGGGCAAGTTGGGATATTCCTTGTTGCAATGCAAGTGTTAAGATTTTAAAGAAGGATCTTGAATTCAAGTGAGGTTACCGTCTGGCCACAGCACAAAAGAGTCTATTTATGACTGTTTGAAGGGTCAGTCGTATGCGTGCTCTATTCTTTTTTTCATCTGCTGCGTAGCTCCTCCCACAGCTCCATGTCGTATGCCTGGAAAGCTGACTCACAGAGCAACTAACTGCCTCTCTAATTTCCAAGCCAACTTGTAGTTTTTGTATTCCCATATTGAAGAAATTTTATTATAATTAATTTTCCAAAATATTTAAGAGATTGAAATTATTACTAGGTTACTCCTTCGTCCATGTATATTTTAATTTCAAATAGATTCATTGAAAATTGTGGATTTCTATAGAACCTATATATATACATACATACATACATTTTTCCCATTTCATTTTTATATACTGTATATAGATAAAATTTGTACATAAGGTGAGAGACTTGAGACTTCGCCATATATATGTACTTTGAGATTGTCAATTTTCTCATAAGAACCGATGTTAGCATTATGTAATTAAAGCCGAAACGTCTTCTTAGATTGAGATTTTTATTTGATAGAGGCTATCCTGTCCTTGTTTGGCTGACATCCTCTCTTCCTACATATTGATCTAATCATTGAACAGCCACTTCTCTCATCGATTGATTAATTATTACAATATTACAATATTATATCGAGATGACTGTGGTGATGATTGAATAAAAACTTTTTCTATTATTTGGTCATTACTTCTGCTGACTCATTGCGTTCCTTCTGTATAGATGTGTAAGCCAGAGAAGTCCATTAATGAAGAAATCACGGAAATATGTATTTTAGTATTATTATTATTAATTCGTATTTATTACATGGGCAGAGTCAACAATTTTATTATCAAATTGCTAGTACTGTACCATCCCCGTGCGCAAATAAATATGTTTTCGAATGAATGGAACAAAATATCTATGTTTACAAGGGGATGGTACATAATAAATTAAATACATCATTTTTTTTAATGCAACTGAAGGGGAAAATCTACTTTTTAGACAACACTTCCGTCTAATATTCCAGCTTTTTTGAATCTGCCAATGTAAGAGCTATATTTTATATAATAATTAGGGTCCGACCGAAACAAGATTTTCAGCCGAAACCGAAACCGAAACCGAATATTCGGCCTCAACCTTAGTTTCGGCCGAAACCGTAACCGAAACCGAAACTTGTATTTCCTATAAAAATTTTTTTTCATTTTACCTTTTTTTTTTTTGAATTTTTTTTCCCTCCCGTGAAAATCATTTTACCTTTTTTTTAGGGAGACTAAAATTTTTTTCTCCCTCAATAGGCCAGTCAATATCGACATTTAAATCGCAAAACGTAAAGTATTCCTGCATTTTTGGTATGTTATTTGGACCCCTTGGGGGAGTGCGAAACCACATTTTGCAATTAAAAAAAAGTAGTGCTTCCCGCGTAGTACGAGAAAAACTGCGTAATTTTCGCACTTTTTTCAGTTTTTGCAGTTTAATTCAAAAACTATGGGCTTTTTGACATTTGTTGCTTATAGCATTTTTAAAGTATATTAAATTTGAAACAATTCAAGCCAACTTACAGCTCCGTATCTCTAATAGTTTTTGAGATATGATAATTGAAAAATGTACAAGATTTTCACAAATGTTACAATTTTCAGTTTTGCTTATGTTTAAAGCCGAATATCGGCTTAACCGCTCAAGTTTAGAGAAAAGTTGTGATAAATTGAGTTTTAGCACATTTAATTACCTTTCATTTAAGCGCAGTACGGGGTCAGTAACCCTTGTAGTTTTCTTGTAATCGTAAAAAAACAAAAATTGCAGTAATAGTCCAGTCAAATTTCACATTAAATTCGCAAACCCCCAAGTAACGCTGCATTTTTGGTATGTTATTTTGACCCTTAGGAGAGTGTGAAACCACATTTTGCAATCAAAAAAAGTTACCTGTAATACGAGAAAATTTCAAAATTTTCGGACATTTTTCAGTTTTTGCTGTTTAATTAAAATATAGGCTTTTGACATTAGTTGTTATTATCATTTTTAAAGTGCATTAAATTTCAAACAATTGAAGTCAAACCACACCTTCGTAAGTTTAATAGTTTTTGAGATATGATACAATTTCATGTAGGGCTATTTAAAACTTGTATTATTGGAATTTTTGTTTTTAAGTTTATAGGAGAACTATAAGAGCAATGACCCCGTTTTGTTTTAAATGAAAGGTAATTAAATGTGCTAAAACTCAATTTTTCACAACTTTTCTCTTAGCATGAGCGTTATGTCGATATTTGGCTTTAAACATAAATAAAATTAAAAATTCTAAAATTTCTGTTGTGTTTTAAGCCCAATATCGACATAACGGCTCATGCTAAGAGAAAAGTTGTGATAAATTGAGTTTTAGCACATTTAATTACCTTTCATTTAAGCGCAAAACGGGGTCATTAGCTCTTATAGTTCTCCTATAAACTTAAAAAACAAAAATTCCAATAATACAAGTTTTAAATAACCCTACATGAAATTGCATCATATCTCAAAAACTATTAAACTTACGAAGGTGTGGTTTGGCTTCAATTGTTTGAAATTTAATGCACTTTAAAAATGATAATAACAACTAATGTCAAAAGCCCATATTTTTTTAATTAAACTGCAAAAACTGAAAAATGTCCGAAAATTTTGAAATTTTTCTCGTATTATGCAGGTAGCACAACTTTTTTTTGATTGCAAAATGTGGTTTCACACTCTCCTAAGGGGTCAAAATAACATACCAAAAATGCAGCGTTATTTCGCGTTTGCGAATTTAATGTGAAATTTGACTGGACTACAAGTGCAAATTATTTGACCTTTTTTTTTTTTTTGCATGCGAGTCTCATCCCATTTTTTCAGACTCTGGTTTCGGCCGGCCGAAAGGTTCGGCCACTTTTTGGCCGAAACCGAAACTACGGCCGAAACCATGATTTTTGGCCGAAACTGGCCGAAACCGTAACCGAAACCGAATATTCGGTCGGTTCCTAATAATAATTATATATTAATTTTATCGATGTGATTCGTGTTGTCTAAATCCCCACCTCACTGAGGAAGTCTTCCTGCACAGTGACCGAAACGGAAGAGGTCTGAGAGTTTTGTAAATATGTACTTATCGAATATAATATCAAAATATATATTCCAATGATTTCTCCATTATTGGATCACATATATATATATATATATATACAGTATTTGTGAGTTAACACGCATACAATTTAAATCCTCTGCCATTTTTGTTAAATAAAAGCATTTTATGAAAATTGTTAAATAATATGTGAATTTTATATCTGAGATAGCATCCATTCAGGGAATTAAAACGTTATCTTTTTATATTTTATGAAATTTTCACTTTTTATTCCTCCGCGTAATCCTTGATTTAATTTAAAACAAGCCACCTCGTGCTTCTCAAAAAATTTTTTATCATTTTTAATTTGGAAAAACTTCTATATCTCTACTAGAAATTTAATTTTATGATTCGGTTTTCATTATTTTAATAAAAAAATCAAAGAAACGATTCCTGACATCCATTTTTAAGGATTGATTTTAATTTTGTCCTTGATAATAAATTAGATTATGGTGATTAGTGGAGGATTTAACGTCGGCTTCGTGACCTTCCTCAAAAAAAAGCTAATGCTATCAATTTCTATTCTATTACTAAAATCTCATTCATATGGGCTTCTTTTTTTGTTCATTCATTAAAAGACATTGGCAAATATTTTATTTTATGACGAATGATCGCGATTATTACACCGATGTTGTCACCACTTATGTTTTTAGTCAGATTGACATATTGGCAACTTTTCATATATTTTAGAAATATCCATTTTTTGCAGACATAGGAATAACATAGCTTCATTCAAACATCTGTTGCCAATGTGTCAGTTTGAAGAGAAAGAGCGAAAGAGCTCGTCGAGTGGACCAATCACACTGCAAGGATAATATAAAGATGGACATATCAAAAATTCCGTCCCCATCTATCTATCGTCCTTAAAATGGTATTTTTCCTTTCTTCCCGTATCGGTTTATCGATTATTAGCGGTTATCTAAATTTATTATTTAAAATATAAATCTGGCGTGATATACACATCACCCAACTTTCCTTACTTCACATGATATTTTTATACCAATAAAAAGGCTATATGACCGAAACATCAGTTATTAACATAAATTATCTAAGGACGATTGGTCTCTTTTAGTTGCAACTTGAATGATTTATTGCTAGTTCTTCTTCCCCAAAACCTACAATCTTCAGACTTTCAAGTCTAACCTCAACAGGCATCTTCTCAGTTCCCGCAGTTGAGTTTCCCGTTTATAGCTTCTCCTTTTGTTTTTATTTTCTTCCTGGCTGCATGTGACTATTGGTCATTATAGGTCTTCGGACCTTATGCACCCATTCCAAAAAAAAAAAAAAAAGTTAAATAAAATCATCTTCAACGAACTCATGTTCATTTTGTGCTGAGATTCTCTTATTATTAATAGTTAGGCCTCAAATTTCACTCGCATAAAATTTAAATAATTTGTCGGCATCGATGTTGTAAGAAGTCCATTTTTTCCTTAGTCCTCTTTAATTATTGATTTTGATTTCTAAATCAGGAATTTAAAAAAATGTTCAACTGTAAATCTTATTTCATATGGGACTATTCAAGTATTACCTTTGTGGGCTCCCCCCCTCTTGCCAGTTATAATAAGCAAAAAGTCACTCTCACCTTGCTTAAGTAAACATTTAATTTTTCTTCGTTTAAAAATACTTATATATGTAACTGTTTAACCCCTTCTCCATGTCAACAAAAATATAAACAACTTCCCCCTCATGTTGTATTACTTGAATGGCCCCTATTATATACTTCTTTGAATTAAATTAATATTTAGTTTTTAGTTAATTTTTTAGAGGCTCTTTAAAAAGTAAATTAGTAAAATTTTTCGTGGAAATTGTTTGAAGTACATTTTACTGATGTACTTTTTTAGTCTTTTTCGATTTTTTCAAAATTCGCTTTAACAATTTTGATTAAAATTCATAAAATCCCAATGGGGATTTGTACGTACGCTAATTTCGATTCAAAAAGGGGGTCGGTCCCCTTTGGAATTTTTTACACATTAAAAAAAAAAAAATTCCAATTATTATGAAATTTTGTATTTATTTATGATTCTCTATTGTCTATAAAATATCCAAATATGAAATTAAAATTTTCAAAAATAACAATAGTTTATTTCGAGCAGTTAACATTTTTTTAAATTTGTTTTAATGTCTTTTTCGGCATCTAAGGCTATTTAGACCCCATCCCTTTTTATCAAATGATTGGTATTCAATTGAAATACGCTTGGGACGGGAATCGAACGCAGGCACGATAAGCTAATGTATTTTTAGTTGATGAAAGATAAATAATAAAACTTATTCTAGTGAAAAATATCATTCTTTATATATTTTTGAAAACAAAGCAAAATTTGTTTATCAATAATTTCATATAGGATATTAAGAGTGACGTAATATTTTAAAACGGATATTAAAAGTGATGTTTTAGAAGAATAATTAAAAATTTTCGCGCCACTTTTTATTATTATTAATAATAATAATATCACTAAAGGGTCACTAAAAGGGATTTTGTTTGTTAACAAATGAGAGATGATTGTGTTGAATATGCTCCCGGGATCTTGCACTATTCGTACACCAAAAACAAAGCACCCCGGGCCTGAGAGGCACCAATTATGCCTATTCAACACAATCATATTGTTATCTTAAACGATATATTGATTGGATTCATAGTCTGTTTGAAAACCACCACGTATTTCAAACAAACCCCTATTAGTCAATAGGATTAGTTAAAATTGCCTCTTCTCTTGAGGAGATTGCCTCTAATATTAATTTCAATCGGGATTGCTCAATGCAAATATAAGGAGTGTGAAATTTCAAAAAAAAAAAAAATAACAATCTTAATAATTAGAAGGATGAATAAAAAGCCTAAGCAGCTATGATTATTTCTTTATTACATTCAAACAACAGCGACGTTTCGGTCGACTATGGCTATAATGAAGTAAAGACATAACATCAAAAAACAAATTCAAGACCTTAAGATCAGGGGCGTATATAGAATTTTTTCGGTGAGGGGGGCCGAACTCATTTTTAAATATCCACCCCCCCCTCCCACATACACAAAAATATTTTTAAAATACCGGATATACCTGAGTCCCGAGAGAGGGGCCCGGGCCCTCTCAAAGACAAAAGTTTTATTTAAAAAATGCTTATATATTAATATATTTAATTTCTTTTATTTATGCGACGCACTTTTTCAAACAAAAATATAGATCATATTTAAGCTTTCTACCGTAGGCTCTTGTTGAAACATTATCTTAGTGAACGGGATAGTATCTCTCAAATTTGATTGATACAAGTAAATAAACACAAGATTATTTGTTTCAAAATTGATTTAATTAAAAATTATATATTATTATTATTATATATATATATTTAAAAATAAAATTATTTAGTATATGTGAGGTTTCACTAAGTTGTAAATGAAAGAAATATTGAATTTCTAAC
Source organism: Euborellia annulipes (assembly GCA_023213315.1). NCBI lineage: Eukaryota > Metazoa > Arthropoda > Insecta > Dermaptera > Anisolabididae > Euborellia > Euborellia annulipes. Next base: position 64,173 of record JAKCPI010002469.1, read on the forward strand.
TCGATATATTTCGGGCTATTAAACTATCTTCAGGAGTACATGTGACTGAGTGAATAAAAGAATAGATGCTACCAAGCAGGCTTGGGTAGGAGTGGGGGGAGGAGAGAGAACCAGTGAATAAAAGAATAGATGCTACCAAGCAGGCTTGGGTAGGAGTGGAGGGAGGAGAGAGAACCAGCCTGCTTGGTAGCATCTATTCTTTTATTCACTCAGTCACATGTACTCCTGAAGATGAGTTAATAGCCCGAAATATATCGAGTTAGAAATTCAATATTTCTTTCATTTACAACTTAGTGAAACCTCACATATACTAAATAATTTTATTTATAAATATGTTTCACGGAAAACCTACACCACTTTCCCTCCAAACTATATATATATTTATTAAAAAATATATGCACTTCTGATGATGACAGCAATGTCGAAAGTAATTTTTAATTAAATCAATTTTGAAACAAATAAGCTTGTGTTTATTTACTTGTATCAATCAAATTTGAGAGATACTATCCCGTTCAAAAATATAGATATTGGTCATATACTCGTATATGTATATAATTTGCAAAATTTCAGAGGGCCCCGGGCCCCCTCGCCCCTCCCTATATACGTCCCTGCTTAAGATATATTTATTTATCTTAATTTCAAATATTTCTTATAATTATATTTTGGGAATTTATTCTAATATTAATATGTTATCAAAGTATATAAGCTACAAAATTGAATTAGAAAATTTTATATTGAAATGGACTGAATGTAATTAATAAACAAGTTAGATCGTAAATTTTAAAAAATGTCTATCAAAGAAAATAAAAGGGTTTCTATGACTTAACCCTAGTTATTTACTGTATATTTCTACCTTAGGGTCTTGAATTTGTCTTTGTATACTCCTTTATAGCCATGAAGATGGTCGCATTGTTGACCGAATCGTCGCTGTGTTTGAATGCAATAATCATAGCTGCTTAGTCTTTTTTTATTCTTACTTCTACATATTGATTCAGCTATTCACTTCGCTTACATATCTTAATAATTAATTTATCATCCATAAATTAAAAATAATTTCTTAGCTACAGACAGAAATCAATTGGGTTAGAATACAACAAACGTAAATCCCTATGGGCATTTGAAATAAAATGAAATAAAGGCGTTATATCAAGTCTTTCGATTTTCACCTTCCTCTCTCACGGTCCTTATAGTACTGTGATGACTAAAAATATTTTATATGATTTATGAAGGTAAGAGCTCTATTTAAGGGAAGGGAAATAATTCTTTCGCGACTTTATTTATTATACAATAAAAATGCTTCTTTCAAAAAAAAAAAATAAATACATTTTTTCTAAAAAAAAAAAAAAAATTTCAACATAAAAAATTAATCCTAAACAAATATTCAAGTGTCCTGTGGGAATGGACTCAACCCACCCGAAAAGTCGATCAATCCTAATCAATTAACATAAATATATAAAATTTTTACTAGTATATAAAAGCTTTTAGTTTTGTTTTTGAGGTGTGTCAATACTCCAGTTTTTAAAATCTTTCTAATTGAGAGAGAGAATTTGTCAAGATCAATGTTTTTTTGCGTGGATAGCAATTACGAGTTTCCCGAACCAAGTCTGCTACCTCCTATATATATATACCATCTATTGCAATAGTATTGAGACTAATGCCCGGTAGTTAGGCAACCCAAATGGCACTCGCTCACTAAACTTTCTGATTAAATTATTGAGATAATTTTTTTTTTTTTTTTTTTTGATATATTTTGAAATTTATATTAAAAAGGTAAATTTTTATGTTATGGATATAGGAGACGGAGCAGCCAAGGAATTAAATAAGACTTATTTAGTTTAGTTTCGGTCGCAAATCACGACCTTCCTCAGTACCTGTGGTCAAAATATTTATTTTCAAAACAAATTGTATAATACTTATAAACAATAATATACTTATTTTATATTTATGATTATTTAACAGTAAGACGAATGTACCTACGATTAATTGTCAAAATACAAGATATACAATATTATTTTAATGTTCAATAATTATAAATATAAAAAAGTATATTATTGTTTATAAGTATCATACGATTTGTTTTGAAAATAAATATTTTGACCACATCTCCTGAGGAAGGTCGTGATTTGCGACCGAAACGTCGACGATTAACAATTAAATAAAAGTTTTTTATTTAATTCCTTGGCTGCTACATCTCCTATATCCAATTCAAAGTCTACATCCACTTATCATCGCTAAATTTTTATGGTTATTCTTTTGTTAAAAAGGGTCATTCGGCTTATTGTCTGCTGTGAAAAATGTATTTCTCACACAGACAAGATGCCATTTGGGCTGCCTAACTACCGGGCTTTAGTCTCAATACTATTGCAATAGATGGTACTGCACATATCATACATCTCATGAATTTATTTATTATTAATATTAATAACAACCTACAAAAATGTCTTGGAAAATAAATTATAAGCTAGAGATTTTTAAAATGAAAAAGTTAGACGATGATTAAAAAAAAAATAAATAAATAAAATACTTGGGTCAAGAACAAGTCGTGGGAACATTTGGAGAGTAAGAGGAAATGAAATGTGCTGAAGTTATAAAACACTACAGAAGAAAGTTGCGTGGAATTTCTAGAACAAAATTGGCCATAAAATAAAAAAAAAAAATCTGGTTCTCTATATTAAAGAGAAAAATAAATAAAAACACCAAAGAATTTGTTTGAAAAAAATAAATGTTTGAACCAAACATCTATACGTTTTGTAATTAACCATAAGAGATACACTATGTTAAATAAAAAAATCCTTTTCCAATATTTAAATAAAAATTTTAAATGAAAAAAATATATATATATATTTGTTCATTTTATAATATTCTTTACAATATTAATATTAATTTAATTAATATTTTATAATATTCCTTTCATTTATGAATATGATTATTTTTTAAATAAAATATTTCTTTGTTAAATAAAAAATATTTAAATACCTAAAAAAGTAATTACATCTAAAAAATTATGAATACAGAAAACATGAAAAAATGATTTTCAAGAGAAAAAATAAAAAGAAATTTAAGTTAAAAATAATATACACAATAAAGGAAATCTTTTTTTCTCTTTTTTTTTTAATGACAATATATAATAACAGAGAAGTACCGATTATCCTCATCGGTTTTTTTTTTTTCTATTTAGCAATTAATTGGTTCAGAGATCTGTTTAGTAAATAATTTAAACAAAAAATATTTGCAACTAATGTAAGAGTGTAATCAATGGAGTCGATTTTTAATTGAATAAGGTAATTTTTCATTAGATCAAATGCTAATCCGTCTCGATTTCTTGTTTTATCAAGTGTTTTCAATCCGACGTCCGAGAGCGTAGTGAGGAAGGTCACATGCTCCGTAACGAAAAGCATTAATGCGCATGCGCCTGAACGAAAAGATGTATTTATTCCTTCCTGTTCCTTAACAAGACTTCTTTCCTTTTGTTTTTAATGCGGCGGTGTGGGGTCGGCACATATTTATATAACAACAATTTAACTAACTTTATTTAATCAGCAACAATGCTTATTCTGCAGTCGTTTTCAAGTACTATGCACTTGCTCCCACCCAAGTGAACCATAATAATATTAATAATAAAAACCACAAAAAACACATCATAATAAAAATGTTTTTACTTAACTATATATGTAATGTATATAGTGAGAAAGTATTGTAATAATTTCTACAAGTGTTTAAAATTTTAACACTATATTTTTTTAATTTCGTGGGCGGGATTGAACCCTTCCCTTTTTTTTTTGAGTGGGGGATCCTCGGGCATTCAATAAGCCCACACACTAATTAATAATTATTATTATCTCATCTTAAAATAAGCATTACAATACTTTCTCCCTGCATATTATTACAATATGTAAAGAGAGAAAGAAGCAGAAGAGAAAGCAAAAAATAAGTGTGGGTGCTCATTGAAAATCTTTCTATAAATGATAATTTTAAATTCATTAAACGTTTATTTTTTTTATTTATAATCAGACAAGGAGAAATAATTATTTAAGCAAGTTAAATAAAACCTTTTAAAAATAGCAAGATGCTTATTTCTTTAGAATGGATAAGATGATATAGGCGTTCGAAATCATTTATGAACTGCACGTAAAAACTTCTCTGTGTCTTCTTTATTAGCTCACCCCTCGGTGCGTTGCAGCGTTTCGTAACTTTTTCAATCAGCTGATTCATACATAAACAACATTCACTTTAATTAAAAAATTTCATAAAAACTTATTTGTTTGCTTATTGATTATTACACATCCATGATCAATTTTTACTTTCTCAAATAAATTTATTGAGAAAGTATTAAAGTACTGTATTTTAAAATTGAATTTGAAAATAAAAATTGAAAAGCCAATACCATTGTCTATTATTACATTAATTATAACCGGAACAATAAAACTTCAACTCAATTTGAAATGATTCTTTAGTCGAAACATTTTGGCTTCGATAATCCTCTTACTCGTTTAATCATTTAAATTTAAATATTCGTTTTTATTTAATTCTCTTTTATATTAATTATACCGTACATAACATCTCTTTATTCTAAAAAAAAAAAAATTTAGATGTATTTTCTTTCTTTTTTATTTAGTAAAATTTTTTTTTTATTCTTTTCAAACGAAAAATTTCTCTAATTATAATTTTTTACTTGTCTCTGTTTGAGATCTGAAAAAATTATGAAAATATAAAAATTAAAATCCTATTATTGCTTTCTATATTAAAATTTCACTTAGCAGTTATAGAGATAGAATAATAAAATTTATAAAATAAATACCTATTTTTGATGGGTCAAGGAGTTAATATATTGTTGTTGAAAAAATTGTTAGGCAGTTTTAATTAAAGATAGCTGCCCAATCCGCCATCCGCTTAATTTATGACAAAATTATACCCCCATCTTGAGAATTATTTTCTGCCATTACAGAAACACCCTGTATGCCAGCCTACCACTTTCCTAACAAACGGCAGATCTTGATTAATATACCTCCTTATACTTTCCTATACACAACACTTTGAGCGATTAAAACTAAATCAAAAGATTAATCTAAATATATAATTTCGTGTTAATTGATACAGAAGAAAACACGTGTTCATAGTCACACATACATATTATATATAACCCATGTGAAAATAGTTCAAACGTGTTCTAACGACCACAATTCGTGTCTATCTACCGAAATCTCCAAATATCAAATTTGCTATTATTATACTAATTTTCTTCTTTATGACTCGGTCAAACCGACGCGCGATGGCATCAAAAGAAAAAAATATATACATTTTAGAAAAAATAGACTGATACAAAATTTAATAAAATCTTTATAATTAAAATAAACCTTTGTTACAAATGGTTTGCATAATTAATATAAAATTTTATATTTAATCGTATACATTCAAGAATTAAAAACAATATAAAATTTTGGTAAATATTCACCCAATCATCATTTGAAGTTCGAACTTGAAAAATCTGGTCTGATTGGTCGCACAGCATAAAACTTTCTCTTACCCTTCGGCAAGAGATTGTTGTGTACTGTGCTTGTCTCACCAGATTTTTTGTCGAGATATATTTCGTTTTCCATAGCACCTTAGTATTCTTTTTAAAGGGCATATATAATATAGTTGATTTTTGAATTTTAATCAAAATCGTTGGAGCGAATTTTGAGAAAATAAAAAAAAAACTGAAAAAGTACATCAGTAAACTATTAGGCCGGTACTTTTCGGCCGAGTTTGTTCAAAAGCTTATTTTAATTGTCAAGGAGGGTACAAGGGCAGGTCAATAAGTCCGTGACTTTTTGAATTTCCCGCCTCTCAACTGAAATGGCAACACTGCTCCTGTCAGCAGGCAACTATCAGCTGACTCCTGTCGAAATTTGAACCAGCTGGGTCTTTTAGTTTTTGTTTGACATCCATTAATAGCAGACTACTTCGTGATTTGAGAAGAAAATGGAAAAAAGTGAATTTCGTGTGCTCCAAGGCAAAAATCAATGAACTGGGATACGAATTGCTCCCTCATCCGCCCTATTCTCCGGATTTAGCCCCGAGTGACTATTTCTTGTTTCCAAACCTAAAAAAAAAATAAAATAATTTTTTATCCAAAAACCTGTGTTTCATTCAAAAAGTCACGCCCTCGTACCTAACTTAAATATAAAATTTCAATCTGGTAGCTCAATTCCTTTATGCTTAAAATTGTTACACACAGACCACTTTTTGCAGGACCCACTCTTTTGGACTCAGATGACCTCAAAACATGTCCATCTCATCAAATTTTTGACATAATCGCAATACCTTCTCTCTATATTTCATATTAGGGTAAGAGAAAGTAAAAATCATAATATAGTTAAATATTGCTCTATATATATATATAAAATTGTTCATTTTTAACAACTTATGTTTGAAAAAAAAAATATTTCCAAAGGTGGGAAAGTAAACAAGTTTTGAACTCTCATTAAAGTTCAATTCATTTTTTTGTTTTCAAATATTAATATTATTGATAAAATTTTGATTAACGGCTAAATAATTGATTAAATATAATAAAGAAAAAAAATTAAATAAACATCTGTTTATTTGTCTTTCATTTTGAGTTATAGCCGATAGGTATTTAAACTAAGTATATATGGATACAGTAAACGTAAATAATTTTTTAATTTGCGAAATCTAATAATCCGCATTTTCTGTTTTTCTTCAATTTTTTTCAATTATCAAATTATAAGAGAAAATAAAAACGAAAAAAAAAAATTTTTTAAATAGTCAGAACAACAATGAGAATATATATTTGGTATAAATGGTATCGAAACTTTCTTATTTGAAATCATTTTCAATAAATGCTTCGATATTTTTATATATCTAGACAGACAGACAGGAATACCTCGATTATCGGGATTATCGCGATTCTCGATTTATCGTAGTTTATACCAAAATTCCAAATTCAATTTTCGCAGAAATCCAAAGGAATTTACTTGCCGAAATGTTTAAAATTGCTGATTACGCAAGTCAAATAAAAAAAAATTGCCTACAGGAAGACAGAGCCCTTAACATTCAGACTGTAAGGACTTTTATTTGAATTTGCTTTTAATAAGATTTTTTACAATTTTATTAATTATTTTTCTAAATATCAATATCTCAACTTTATTATTTTTTTATCAATTACATTGAGAAGCCATTTTTTTTTTTTTTAATATTCATTTCATTTTGTCAACGCGAACTTTTTGCTCTTAATTTCCTCGTCATTTCGGATTTATAGGATTTGCCTTTCTTTAAAATATGAAAATAAATTCGGTTTTTCCATCTCAGCTAATGAACACCAGATCATTGTTTTATTTCTCTATAAAATTATTTAAATAAATTTTTTTTTTACTGTCTCTTGCCTATTAATGTAAGATAGGTAAATAGAGAGAAAGTATTGCGACCATGTCGAGATTTTGATACATGTTTTGAGTCCAAAAAAGGTGGTCTGTCTGTGTGTGATCATTTAAGACATGAAAGAAATGATTGAAATTTTATATTTAAGTTAGTAACCCTCCCGGGCAGTCAAAATAAGCTTTTGAACAAAATCGGCCAAAAAGTACTAGTACTTTATTGAAGTAATTTTTCAGTTTTTTTCGATTTTCTCGAAAACGGCTTTAACGATTTTGATTAAAATTCATAAATCAATTATATTTTAGATCCTCTTTAAAATGTATATTCTTATTTTGCCTTGAAAATAGTTTGAAGCGCGCTTTACTGATGTAGTATTTCAGATTTTTCAAATTATTTTCCGGCTCTTCCTTGCAAATCCACAACTTTCGAATACCGAAGAAAAGAGAAAGTTGTGCGCTGTGCTTTAAGCCACACAAAATTTTTTTAACTTCCAATAAATTTAAGTATAGTGAGCGCCACAATTAAGTCCCCATCTGATAGCTTTAGCCTTATGTATATGGTATAATATATGGTAAATGGTAAAATAATTTTAAATTTGAAAAAGTAAAATAAAATCATCTGTACCAGGTTTTAAGTTTTACCTTTTCGGTCATTAAAATTATTTCACTATACACCATATACTTAAGGCTAAAGCTATCAGGTGGGGACTTAATTGTGGCGCTCACTGTACATCAAGTTGTTGAATATTTCTTTTTTATTACCTAAGTAATTAGAATGACAGGAATAATAAGGTTTGCCTTATTGAAATTTTATTATTGACCCAGAAAAAAAAATCTTATTCAGACATATCATTAAAAAAAAAATTAATAAACATCGTTGATAAATATCGTTAATAAATATCGTTGATTTCAATTCGATAGTTTTGGCACTTTTAAAATTATTGATTGATAAGTATTTTAAATTTAGTATTAAAAGTATTAAAGTATTAAATTTCGTTTTCCGTTTTTTGATCTAAACTGAATTTTTAGTTTTATAGACGAGCGCGCGATATGTTTCATGCAACTGAAGGTGTCATGTCAGCTCTGACCTTGCTTTGAACATTTGCCCTAATTAATAAATAAATAAAGCTATTCTATATAAACGCGCAGAGTAAAACAAAATAAAGAGATGACCCTCATAATTTTTTTTATAAATATTTATTCTAATTAAATTATATACAGTGATTTTCAAAATATCTCGCCATTTTGAATTGCAAAAAGACCTGGACCACATATTTCTGTATATCTTTATCAGTTTTTAACAATCATGAATGTGAAAGTTAAAAAAAAGTTCAAACAAAAATTTCACTGAAAAACAAATGATATTTTTATTTATTAATCCTGAGTATATCCATCAAAATCCCGACATCGAATTTTTTGACATGATCGCAATACTTTCTGTATATAATTCATATATACGGTAAAAGAAATTAAAAGATTATTTATTTATTTTAAAAATATTTATGAATTCTAAAATATTTTTCTATAATTAAGAAAATAAAATTAAAATTTCTATTATAATTGAGTTATAAGATTTTTTTTTAAGGTCTTTGAAGTAATTAATTAGTGGTAAAATTTAAATTGAAGGTTTAATTACTATACATTTAATTAATATTATTAATTTATAATGTATATTATTATTTATGAATATATCATTAAAAGATCTGTTTGTAACGTATGCTGTTTATTGGTCCGAATTTCATGGAGTTGTAGAAATATATTTGTATTTAGATCAATTTATTAAGTTTTATTTTTATTTTTTGTAATTAAAGTTATTTTAGAATTGATAAATATTTTTAAAATAAAATAATACTTCCCTTTTTATTGCAACTGAAAGAGAAAAGATAATTTTAATATAATATATTTAATATAATAGTACTTTTTGGACGATTTTGTTTAAAAGCTTATTTGCACGACTTCGGGAGGTACCTAACTTAAATATAAAATTTCAACCTCGTAGCTCATTTCCTTCATGCTTAAAAATGCCCAAACAGACACACACAGACCAATTTGCGGATTTGACTCAGGGGACCTCAAAACATGTATATCCATCAAATTCTCGACATCGACTTTTGACATGATCGGCATACTTTGTCTCTCTATATATTTCATATATAGGAGAAAGTAATAATATAAAATCACACATATAATATTAAATCATAAACATTTTAAAGCAAGAAGTGTCGATGAATGTCATCAAATATATGCAGTTTCAAATAATGCATTTCATGAAGTGTGAGTTTATATTTAAAAAAAAAAATACTTCCATCTGTATTGTACTGACTATCAATTGTCCTGAGGAAGGACGGGATTTGCGCCGGAAACGTCGGCGATTGAAATACAGGCTGTATGATAAAAAAATTGGATAAAGATAAACTTAAAATTTTTTTGTCTTATTTGATTCCCGGCTGCCAGGATACTTATCAATTATACAGTCACTACCTCACCATTATTAAATGTATATTTTATTATCATAAACAAATTAAACAATAAAAAAAAATAGAATTGTTTAGATTTTACTTTGATTTCTTCTTAAGTCGTTATCTCTGCAAGTTTTATTTCTTTCTTTTATATTTTTCAATCTTCAGTATTTCTAAATTGTTTTTGTTTTAAAGCAACATACGGGATTTCAGATCACAGAGTTTGATTAAGCGAACGGACTTTCCTTCAAGAACGTTAGAACATTCAACATCTTTTGGGACAAGCAACCCAATCTTATTCTGATAATCAGAGAGGAATTATCTCTCTCTAAAGGGAACAACTGAACCAAAGCTCCTCGTCTACATTTCAAACAACCAGCTTTTAGTTAAAAACTCTTTTCACATATAAAATTTCCTTTTTTTTTTAAAGATTAATGAATATTTTAACATAAACTCTATTTTATTTTCAAAAAATTAAAATTAACTTTATATTTGAAGTTAATTTCAAGTTTAAATTAATTTAAGTCCTAGAGTTTAAATTAAGTTATAGTTTATATATAAGTTCATAATAATTTTTTGTTTGATAGGATTACGATTTCGAAACACCGAGTATTTGATTAATTTATGATGAAACAAATATAAACATTAAATCTCCCTAGTTATGTGAATAATTAAATGATATTAATACAATACAATGATAAAATGGTTATTTAAGCGGAGGAATTTTCAATTAAATGTTGGTTATTATTATTATTTTTTTTCACAATGCTAATAAATAAAAAAACAGTTATAAAATTATTTGATTGTATAAGTTTTGAACAGTGATATAATTCTGTTGTTATCCCTCTAAGTACGGGGGTGGAGGCTGAGCTTTAATAAATGGGAAAAGTATCATCTATGTGTTTTGTAATTTGATTATTTCGCCTTTTTTTTTTTTTTATTTTAAAACGAGAGAGTCTTGTATGTCTGTCAGATTCCTATCAAATTACGAATCCTCGATTGTAAAAAATAAATTGTTCAAATACAACGAATAGTTAAAAAAATTATTTTTCTTGTATATTTACTGGAAGGTAGGCAGCCCAAACGACTTATCGGGCTGGTTATATTTATGAAAGGCTATTTATACAAAAGATTATTATTAGCAGAATTTTTAATTATAGACAACATTTTGTTAGTAATTATTTATTAAAAATATAAATACTGTATAACGTTTCGACTGCTTATTCAGCAGCCGTAATCAAGCACTGTGCACTTGCTCCGGCTCAAGTGAACTGAGTTGGACGGAGCAAGTGCACAGTACTTGATTACGGCTGCAGAATAAGCAGTCGAAACGTTATACAGTATTTATATAATAAATAATTAATAACAAAATGTGATCTATAATTAAAAATTCACCTAATAATAATAATTCAAACCACAAAAGCTTTAATAAACACATTCGAGATAAATATAACCTAAATATAAAAAAGATATAAATATTTGATTAGAACTTGACTATATATCTTATTTAACCGAATTTTTAAGGAATTTAGTATAAAGAAAATTCTATTTTTTTTCTTTTTGAATTTGACATTTATCAAGAATGAATATTGGAAAAGTTTCGATATTTTCAATTAAAAAAAAGACTAATCAAGTAGATACTCTTCCATTAATTAAAAAATCTGATGTGACTGGTCGCACCAGATTTTTATGTCGACATATATTTAGTTTCCGACAGTACGGGACATTTGAATTCAAGATGTAAAATTTTTAAACATATTTATATTTTGTTACCATGACAACCAATTTTCCTATTATTCTTATGAAGTACAAGAGTAAAGTGTGTTTCAAACAATTTTGAGACCAAAATGAGAAGATACATTTGAGCATGTAAAATTGATTTTTGAATTTTAATCATAATTGTTGGATCGAATTTTGAGAAAATCGAAAAGAAAACTGAAAAACTACACCAGTAAAGTACTGGTACTTTTTGGCCGATTTTGATTAAAAGCTTATTTTCACCCCTCAGGGGGTGCCTAACTTAAATATAAAATGTCAACCTCCTAGCTCTTTTCGTTCTTGATTGAGATATTTTGTTCACACACAGATGATCAAACCATGTTGCGAAAACCACTTTGTTGGACCTCAAAACGTGTATATCCATCAAAATTTCGACATCGAATTTTTGACTTGAAACCAATACTTTCTCTCTATATATTAACATATATAAGTAAGAGAAAGTAAAAAATAACTACTTTTCTAGATATAATTAGTAATAAATTCAGTAAGGGTGTACAGCTGAGAATGTAGATTAGGAAGATAAGGAGAATAAAACCAGCCTCCTTCTACCTCACCACTTCAATTTATTGCAAATATTTCGGCTCCTATACAAGGGCCATTTCATTACATTTCTGTGAATTTAGGCATTAGTTGTATTACATTACAATTTACAAAAACAAATTTTATGTGTTTTACTCACATGAAATTTTGAGAATGATTGTCAAAGGTATAAAATATATAATATAAGTATAGGAGTCGAAATATTTGCAATAAATTGAAGTGTAGAGAAGAGAGAAGAACGAGACTGGTTTTATTCTTATCTTCTTAATTCAAATTGTTAAAAAATATTTGGAGATTTATTTTTTCTCCTGCTAAATCAAGCTACTACACAATGAGATCTCGTCAAAAATTGATTTTCGAGAATTTAAACGTTTTGAGAGTCATTGAGTCTAAGAAAAAGTGAGTCTTCTGTATATACTTTTTTTTTCTCGAAATATGCTCTTCATATGACCCCCAAAAGTGTTTGAATCTTGTAGCGATAGAGAATATTGGAGAAATGTTTCTAAATATTATTCCTAACTAAGCTTGATTATCAATTTTAGGGTTCTGATGTGCTATCGGAAACTAAATAGATGTCAATACGAAAAATTTAATGTGACAGCACGTTACCGAAATTAAGAGTATCATTTAAAAAATTACGTTTTTCAACATCAGATAGTAAAAAATTTCATATTTTAAATATAAAAAATAACGGTGCATCCGTTAAAAAAAAAATTTCGATCGATAGTGTATATTGTTAATTAAAAAAAGGGTTAAAAAAAATTATATCATTTCTTTCATTCTCTTACCCTATCTATGAAATATATAGAGAAAGCGATCATGTCAAAAATTCGATGTCGAGATTTTGATGGATATTCTTGTTTTGAGGTGCCCTGAAAAAAGTGGGTCCCGCATATTGGTCTGTGTTTGTGGACATTTTTAACCATGAAGGAAATGAGCTACGAGGTTGAAATTTTATATTTAAGTTAGACACCCGCCCAAGGGGTGAAAAGCTTTTGAACAAAATCGGCCAAAAAGTACTAGTACTTTACTGATGTTTACTGAAAAGTATTCTAAATATGATTAAAAGAGAATTTATTTTAATAAAAATATTAAAAACAGATGTCTCAAAAATTTAATAGTTGCCTACATCTTGTCGACATATTGAATAGCATCAAATGTCAATTTGCCTTTTGGTCGGTTAGTACATATTATTTGTAAAAAAACAAATTGAATTTGCTTATTTACTTTACACTCTAAGATCAAAAAAATGAAATATTTATAGACTTTTTATTATTTTTAACTCCCACCAACGTTTGGAAACTCATAAATTTAAAATAACACACCCACACAGATACAAAGCCATTCTTCTGGAAATGGTTGTATCGTGTTCAGGGGGGGGGCCTTAGAGAGAGTCTATCTTGAAATCTGCAATTCAAAATTTGGACTCTATTACACTGACTCCCTATTTTATAAATTCTAACATATCGATAAAAATAAAAATTTCAGGTGTTTAAAAATAAACAATCGTCAATTTAATTAATTATTTCAGTTTTTTCAAGCGAATAAATGAAATAATAATTCAATTAAAGACCGGATATAAACAAATAAAAATTATCCTCACCGATTCCGTGAAATTTATCTCAAATGTTAAAAGAAACAATTTTTATCTTAAAAATTCTTAACATCATTTTAACTGACATCCAGTTAAAATGATATTTATTCAAGAGATTAATCTGAGTAATTTTGTGTTGTTGTTGTTGTTTATTATTATATTATAAAGTTGTCTTGATTGTTTAAAATTATTCGTATTTAATTATAGTTTATTACTTGCAAATTCACCTTTCAAACACAAATGGATTTAATAGATGCGGTAATGTTTTGATGTGTGTTGGGTATTGAAAACCTGCTAGGCTTACAGATGAAAGGAAATTGAAATCGTTTTTCACCTACATATCATTGCATCTGATGATTCATTACACTTAACGACACAATCGCGAGCTCTTTTGTTGTAAATCCCTTTTTGTTGATGTTTCAAATTGTTGGGTTATCTAACATAAAATTGGAGGATAAATATCGCTTCTTGGACTTGATTGTGACAGTAATCAATGTTGACATTCATAATTGAACTAAATAGAATGGCTATGAAAATAATTCATCATTCTATTGTCTTTTTGTTTTAAATTTGATTTCCACGGGATGTCAGACTGGATCTCGATCTTGTCTTAATTTCTTCTATTTGTCATTGAAAAAAATTTCGGATATTTCTGACAAATCCGCACGGTGATATTTTATCATGTGGTTAAATTAATTAGAAGGGTTTGGTAGATTAGATTAATTAGCGAAGAGGTTAATTAGTTGGAGACAGTACCTGATGGTGATCCTGGTGGATGACAGTTGACGGAGAGATGCCAGGTGACGAACCTCCCCCGTTAGGGGGTTGGCACAATATACTCACACACTTGGAACACACGAGAGACGCGAGTACCGGTGGGTCCCGGAAGGTATATTTTTTACGCCGAGGAACCCTCACGACACGGTGGGGTCTGCACGACTGTGCGTCCCGGATCCCAAGCCTTTGGAGCCGAGTCGACAGTACACCAACCCCCTAGGCGTTCGACCCGCCCGACACCCCCCAGAACCAACCACCACCCCTACCAATTGGTGTCATCCCCCATAGATGGCGGCGCTTGCGCGTGGGCGCCAATTTTGGATGGGAGGTCGCCGCCTCGACGAGAACATGTGCTTGCTCAGTTCATTTGGAAAAGAGTGACAACAGCAACAACAACACACAAATGAGCATCATCATGGTAACCAGGTTACGGTCAAACTCTCAACCCCAGAATCATTCACTCAAATCAATAGTTCAAACCAATGTTTCTCAGCAGTTGGTTCGATAGAAAGTTTTTTGCAATTAAGACATTTGTGTAACAGCGGGTTTCGGAAAAAAAAAACATCTAGATAAAAAAATACCAGACACCAGTTTGATCCAATATTGTTTATTTCTTTTTTTAATCTTGAAGTTTCCATATCTTTTATGATGAATTCAAAAACAGTGTATTTTATTATCTAACTTTTCTGATCGTTTCGGGGATCATCAAATTCCAATTTTTTTAGTATTTTATAGATGTCGCAGATATAGAATAACAATTAAGTCATCTCGTCATTGTAAAAGCAGCATGATGTATCTTTTTCTAATTTTTGACGAAATTGAGATAGTATTCAATTCCAAATATCCTTCTTAATCCCCCCGTCATTTAGTTTTTCTTGAAATGATCCAAATTGTAAACATGATAACTGACAATTACAAAATATCTGGGATGAAGGCCTGCTGCTTGTATGTTGTGTTTTGGATATGACTTGTTGATTTATTTAACAAGTATGTCTAATTGTATGTTGTCCCATTGTCCCCTAGATTCGAACCCAAGATCTCCAGCCTTTCCGAGATCTGGGTGTTACTGTATCTTATGAAATTAAACAAATTGGTTCTTGTTTCAACTCATTAGACAGGCGGGTGACTAAGAATAGACTGACCCTGATTTATATATAATACTAAGAAAATTTGGAATTTTTTAGAATGTATGCCTCTTGTTGATCACTAAAACCAATAATCAAAACAGTTGCATTTTAAATTATTAATATAATATAAAATAACGCTATTTTTGAATTTATTCTAAATGACCCAGATGATTCGAGTAAACAAATCTCCTGGGATTAAAATTTGGTGCTAATTCCGTCTTCAAAGAGTTGTTTAAATCTTTTCATCTGCTGACTTCGACCTGTACAAGCTAAACTGTCATTTCTTTATACCTGTCTTTTCCGTTCATATATTTTTTTTTTTCATATTAAACTATAGTTAAAATCTAAAAAAAAAAAATGTGCCCAGATAATATATCATTATTATAATTATTATAAATAATAATATAAAAAGTTATTCTTTCTAAAAGCTCTTATAAAAGTTGTTTCAAGTTTTATTTCTACAGCTGAGGGTTTCGCTCTTTGGACCTTCCCCTGCCACTTCTTTCGAAACAACTTTATAGCGATTATTTTTTTTATTATTATTATTATTATAGGATGTTTTATTTAACTTTAACAAATATATTTAAATGCCGGATTAAAAAATGATCTAATTAGTTTAAATTAAAAATATTTGAGATATGATTAGTCAATTAAAGATGGACTTTGTTTATTTTTATTTAAAAATTATTCAGGGAGATTCTAGGGTGGTTTAACGCAATCCCCACCCCACTGGCTCTTCTCTGTGCGCCACCCATGTCAAAGTCTAAGAGTAAACGTCGAAGGCTGCATGATTAAGGGGCAACTTCGTCGTTAGTATGCGAACTCTGGATACCAGCCGACCTCCAGTTTAAAACTAGCCTTCTTGTGGTAATGCGGGGCTCTGCCACAAGTGAATGTTATTTCCCTAGCCACTTGTGGGACTAATTTGGTAACACATAGTAAAAATGCAAATAGAGGTGGGATAGGGAATAAACAAAATCCTCAAATGAAAAAAAAAAAAAAAAACAATATAGAAACTCTAATCACGAGAGCTGTGGTTTGTGGACACCTGAGAATGAAAAATAACAAATTCGATAATATTTAGAGGGAAAGTATTGCGATCATGTCAAAAATTCGATGTCGAGATTTTGATGGATTTACATGTTTTGAGGTCCAAAAAAGTGGGTCCGGCAAATTGATCTGTGTGGACATTTTTAACCATGAAGGAAATGAGCTACGACGTTGAAATTTTATATTAAAGTTAGGTACCCCCCCGAATATGTGAAAATAAGCTTTTAAACAAAATCGGCCATAAAGTACTAGTACTTTACTGATGTAAAATCTTTTTTTATCGATTGAAAAGCTGGTGAAGGCGATTTTAATTTATTATTTAATTTTATAATTCTTATTTTTGGCTAATAGGAAAAAGGTTTCACTACTTAAAGTGTTTGGGGGTGAGGAGCGTTTCTCAAATATTTACCCCCCCCCCCCACTCCCAAACCGATATTGAGTCTATAAAACTTCAGATTCCAGAAGAATTTAAAGAACCACCGTTCATACTACTTCCACACTCACAACTGCTATTCCATGAATCAAAATTTAATTCAGATAATCTACTAATATAAACTTGAGTGTAAAGATCTGACCTTTTTTCAGATATTTTTACACATATTCTCATTTACACAGATCTAATCATACAAAGATCATCTATGGATTTTTTTATTTATACATCAATATTTGAGGAGTCGCGTTAACAGACTTTTTTTTCTTATTTTCTCACAAGAAAAACCAAATTTGCTCTCCCTCATAGTGGATGCAACGTTTCGTAACCTTTTGAGATGAATAAATCTAAGTTGTTTTGTTTTCTAAAATTAAAATTGATTTTTTTAGTTAAAATTAAAGAAACATATCAAATTAAATTCTGTGTGTTGAGGTGTTTTAAGGGAACTATAATGAAAATTGCCGATTGTTTTCTGGTATATAATTTAATAAATTCGGTCAACCTATTTTTAAAATATTGGAAAAAAAAAATTTTACCTCGAGCCAACCTCGAATGAAATAAGATGTAATTCGGCTTTTGTATTTAAATTTATAAATTCCCCGTAGACACAATATATTCGTTATCTGATATAATTGAATCATTCTCGATAAACATTGTATTCGTTTATTGAATTACACGGGAGTGATTGTGCGCGTTTGCATTTTCTATGTACATTATTACTTGAAATGGGAATTTAAAAAAGTAAAAATATAAGTACAAAAAAAACTTTAGTGATTAATTTTAATCTAAATATTTAATAAGTGGCAATTAGCTAAGCGGATTTATTCAGGTATAAGATTAAATTTTACATTACCCAGTATACCTGGCAAAAAAAAAAGACTAAGCACCAAGAAGTGGTCCATTATTATCCTATTTTGTCATAAAATGTTTAATGGAGACTGGTTCTGATAGTCTCAGAAAAAGAGGTGAAGTTTATGGATTAATTTTCCGATGATGCATCCTCATCAAAAGTTCAGATTAATTCTGGAAATATGGGCTTAGCTGCCCACATCACTACTTCTCACAACTCGTATTCCATGAATCAAAAATTCTGTTAATCTACTAAACGAAACTTTTTTTTGAGAAAATAGGATAAATAAATTATAAAATAAAATATAGCTGTTTCAATAATTGTGACAGCTATATGTTTAATTATTAAACATTGCTCAGGGGCCCACATCTTGTGGGTACGTGGATGGCGACCACGAGCTGCCCTAGCTGGGACTGGTAGTACTTTTCTTTGCATGCCAGTCTCTTTCCTTCTATATTTTCAACAGGCGACGGGCCGGCCAGTTCTATTCCTTCCCGGCCTCAACCCCCCCCCTGCCGACCCCTCACCGCCGGATTAAGGCAAAGAAAGAAGAAGTTTAATTATTAAACATTTACATCTTATATTGTTTTATAAAGAAAGCACTAATATTCAGTGCCGACCCTAAGATAGTTGGCGCTCTACTGTCACGTTGTTTTATAGCGCGAACCCTCGAAATATTTTTAAAGACAATATTGACTAAATAAATATTTTTTGAGATCTATATATTTGAATAAGATACCTCGATTCGGACATAGATATATTTAATAAAGACTTTATAATACTTTTTGTTGGCGGTCTAACCCCATGGCCCCCGAGAATCGAACCCATGATCTCCAGACTTTCATTAAAGAAATATTTCTAACTTGTCTGCCGCTATTTAAACCAGGAGGGGACAGGCATTTGGATCTGTTCTAATAGCAACAAGGCCCTGAGGGCTGAGGGGCCAAGTTATAGTTAAATATTTTTCCACTCAGGACCACTTGCTGTAGAACTTTTTCAGTGGACGAAATTTTAATAAAAAATCTTTTGACTTTTATTAAAACTATACGCCCTAATTTTTGTTTCAAAATATAAATAAAAACATTATATAAATCTCCGTAATTTGGCGAAAGGAAATCTCATTTTTCCTATAGTGAATATGAAGTTTCACTTCACTAGCGTGTAACACTGCTTTTACTTTTTTAGAGAGGCAAATTTGATATAATAAACAGATATAATTCTCTTTGATGCTACTCCAGTAGGCTTTTTGAAACATACTATAGAATAAAATAAAGCCGGAGGGTATAGAAAACATTCCATCTAAAACGACTGACTGTAAAATTATTTGCAGGATATATTTGACTGATTATTTAATTATTTAATTTTAGTATTTTGTTCCTACTCACATTAAAATTATCATTTATATATTTTTTTTCACAGAATTTTAATAAAACAAATTGTTATTAAATTATATATATCACATAGCATCTCCATCGTGAGAGTATAAAGTTACAAACTAAGGAATATTATGTTATGTTGGTAACCAGGATTACATATTTCTCTCTCTCTCTCTCTCTCTCTCTCTCTTAAGGAAATAAGAGACATGAGAGAGAATTGTTCTTTGGTGTTTGTACTATCAATTTCAGTTGGTTTTGAACTAAATTAACAATTTTTTACTTAATTAATAAAACACTACAAATTTACAAAAAAATTATTAACACAACGAGCAGCAATAATTGATTTTTACGATGCTGATAAGTCAAGGGACCAAATTTATCAATAAGTGGGACCTATATGAAATTATACAAAATGTGCAAACACAATTTATTATTGTCTTACATTTTCTGTTTCAAAATTAAAATACTATATAAAACAGTTATTGCCTTATCTGTTATATCATAGAGACCTGTGTAATATAAAGATGATAGATGAAATTTTTTTATTCGATATACTATCTGTATCAGTCAAAAGTATCCGCTCTAGCAGTGCTCCCTAGAGTGAGAGAAACAACCAACAGACCAAATGCATTTAAGATATGCAAGGTATATTTCCTCATACAGACAAAATTTTTCAAATGCCTTAATTAATTAATCTTATGAAAAAGCATTTAAAAAAAAAGGTTCTAGTCAGTTCTCTAGCCGATGGATACTTTTGACTGATACAGATAGTACACTTAGATACCTTTACTTGTTATATTGAAACAGCATCCTATTCATTTTTCTATATATATATTCATATATATATTTTCATCATTTCATATTTTTATATATATATTCAAGTAAAAACTTCCCCAAATTGGCTTCGTAATTAGATTATTAATAAAAAATAGACATTGGCCAATACAAAATTCACCTCAATTACATTTATTAATTGCAAATATTTCGATATTAATATAATAATATCATCATCAGTGCATTCTAAAAATATTTCATATATAGGGTAAGAGAAAGTAATATATTATAGTAAAATATTACAAGAACAACTATTTTTGTAATATTTTACTATATTTTTAGAATGCACTGATGATGATATTATTATATTAATATCGAAATATTTGCAATTAATAAATGTAATTGAGGTGAATTTTGTATTGACCAATTTCTATTTTATATATATATATATCAAGAACGAATAGAGCTAGGAGGTTGAAATTTTATATTTAAGTTAGGCACCTCCCTGGCACGTGACACGAAGCTTTTGAACAAAATCGGCCAAAAAGTACTATTACTTTACTGATGTACTTTTTCAGTTTTTTTTTTTTTTTTTTTTTTTCAAAATTCGATTTTTTTAAAAATTCAAAAATCAATAATTTTTTAGATACTCTTTAAAATGTATATTCTCATTTTGCTCTCGGGACAAAAAAAAAATACCCGTAAAAAATTAACCTTCATTTACTAAGGTTACCTTCGACTTTCATTCACTTGTGTCAATGATTATCATTTTTGTATAATACCCCCTTTCTTTTCTTTAAGATTTTTTATATGATAAAACATCTAAAGGGATTAAGAAGATCTTTCTTTTTTCTTTAAAGATTTTTTTATTTTGAAGAGTTTAATATATTCATACCCGGGGCTATTTTTGTGACCAAAACTCCATTCACCGAGTGCTTTCTAACGATACAAGTAGCGCAGCAGGATCGTTTTTCCAACAAATATGAAATTCTCACCCAACTTTTTTTTTTATCATAGGTATCAAATGGTAATATTTTAAAACATTTCTTTTATCGTTGGCAAGATTTCTTCGAAATTCACTCGTGCGGTCGACTTTTTGGCAAATTGAATTATTATAGAATACAGGAAGTGTTGAGACTCGCCTCGTTGAATTTAGGATGATGTGGATTTATCAACATTAATACGTCGGAGTTCTTGAGAGGAAGTAAATTTATGTAGAATATCACCTCACTCAGCTAACACTTAAACAGCCAATTTGTTTGTTTTAAACCTCCCTCTAAAGAAAGTTAAGTTACTTTAACTATCTATATTAATATATATTACGGAGAGAAAATTTTTCAACTCTTTAACCGAAAATTTATTACTATTAAAATTAAAAAATGACCAAAACTTGGATGAACATTTTTCCATTTTGATAGTGAATTATCTTAAACGTGATTTAGCGAATATTTGACACCTTTTTACTTTCACATATCTATATATGTAGAAAAAAGTATATGGATATCGAACATGACAAAAATTCGATGTCGAGATTTTGATGGAAATACACGTTTTTAGGTCTCCTCGCTCCAAAAAAATGGGTCCCGCAAAATGGTCTGTCTGTGTATGATGATTTAAGGCATGAAAGAAATGAACCACGAAATAGAAATTTTATATATAAGTTAGGTAAATCGGTCAAAAAGAACTAGTAGTTTAGTGAAGTACTTTTTTAGTTTTTCCCAAATTCTCAAAACTGGTCTAACGATTTTGATTAAAGTTCATAAATCGATTATTTTTTTAAATGTTTTTTAAAAAGTATATCAGTAAGTTTTTTTCTTGAAAATTGTTTGAAGTTCACTTTACTGATGTACTTTTTTAGTTTTTTTCGAATTTCTCAAAATTGGCTGGAACAATTTTTATTAAAATTCATAAATAAACTATTTTTTAAATGTTCTTCAATAATATATTACTAAGTTTTTTCCTAAAAAGTGTTTGAAGTACACTTTACTGATGTAGTATTTCAGATTTTTACTTTATCTTATTTCCATGGAAATATTCGTAGCTCATCGCCATCTATGAAACGCAAATGGTCAAGTTTGGAACTAACATGCTATATATATTGATACAAAAAACCTGGTGTGACAGCTCTTACCTTCTGTAATCGAAAGTTGTGTGCTGTTCATTAAATCGTACCAGATTTTTAATTTTTCTTACCTTCATATGTATTATATAAATTATATTAAGAACTTGAGATTCTCAAAAAGTTTTTCTCTGAAGTGATCGATGAAATTTTATTAATTCTTCTTAATATTTTGAAAGTTACAAGAGATTTTCATTACAATTCAAGCATCAAATTCCATGAAAAGTAAATAAAGAACAGAATCCAATTGGGCGGGTACTTGAATAGCTCCATTGATTCTGTCCCTAAGCAGTCAATAAGGGCTTCAGTCAAATTATATATATCCAGCCAAACACTCTGAAGACGCCTATTGACTTGAGGGCGTCCCTCGTCTCTCAGGAGGAGAATTATACTCTGATTCTATCAAGTGTATGCTTCAGGTTGTCATGCAATCTACTCCAGGCCTTGCGTTCTGTGAATCCCAGCCACTCAACCCTTTTCACAAAGGCTTTTCCTGAGATCAGACTTTTCCTTGGATCTGTCTCCTTTCATAATAAAAATTAAATCACTATCTTTTCTTATACGTAGTTATTAAAATCGGAAATTTTAAAAACTTTTTTTTAATATTATTGTTCATGTCAAACGTGTCTGTCAATCATTTCAAACTTAAATAAGAAATATAATAAAAAATCTGGTGTGACTGGTCTCACCAGATTTTTTTGTGTCGGGATATATTTAGTTTCCCATAGCACCTTAGTCCAAACTTACGTTTTAAATGTAGAAATAAACTATGCTTATTGTTTTAAATTTTAATCTCATATTTGGAAATTTTATACACAATAGAGAATCCTAAATAAATACAAAATTTCATAAGAATAGGAAAAGATTTTTTTAAATGTGTAAAAAGTTCCTTTTGAATCGAAAATAACATGCAAATACCCATAGGGATTTAACATTGGCTCTATGGAAGGAAGAGCTGAAAATGAATTAGAAAAATCTGAAATACTACATCAGTAAAGTGTACTTCAAATAATTTTCAGGGCAAAATGAGAATATACATTTTAAAGAGGATCTAAAAAATAATTGATTTATAATTTATGTAAACACTTGCTTTGATGATCGTGACTAACTTCATGGGAATGAGTGAAAATTTGAATCTAACTTCATAGGAATGCCTGCAGATGACGCTGATGTCGTTGTATATAAAAAGGCACGTAACGGACATAACACAATAATAATTAAAAGTAAACGCTAGGTTTAGTTTAAAAAAGGATTTTTATTTGGTTTATGTACATTTCGATGTTAAAACATCATAATCAGAACTTTATTAGAAACTAGTAGTAGTAGACAGGTAACTAGTTAGTTAATAAAGTTCTGATGATGATGTTTTAACATCGAAATGTACATAAACCAAATAAAAATCCTTTTTTAAACTAAACCTAGCGTTTACTTTTAATTATTATTAAATGATTTGAAGGTTATATTTATCACGAATGTGATTATTATAGCTTTTGTGGCTTGTATGATTATTATTATGGGAATGTTTAATTATAGACCACATTTTGTTATTAATTATTTATTAAAAATATAAATAATGTACAACGTTTCGACTGCTTATTCTGCAGCCCTTATCATTTATATTTTTAAAAAATAATTATTAACAAAAATGTGGTCTATAATTAGAAATTCCCTAATCATTGATTTATGAATTTTGATCAAAATCGTTAAAGCCAATTTTAAGAAAATCGAAAAAAACTGAAAAAGTAGATCAGTAAAGTGTACTTCAAACAATTTTACTGATATAATTAAAATGGGGGGGAGGATACCTAAATTTATTATAAAATGTCACCCTCGTACCTCTTTCCCTTCCTCCTTTATGCTTTGACACACAGACACGCGACCCTTGTTTATTTTGGACTCAGGGGTTTCAAAACGAGTATTTCCATCAAAATCTCTACATCGAAAAAAATTCTCTCATTAACATCGTTAGAGGTAAAAATTAGTCCAAATAACATTTTTTATTTTAATTTTAAATTAGTGCATAATGGACCAATCAAGGACGCGGTGTTGGCCTCCACACTCTTTAAGACTAAAAAAATAATTTTTCTTCCAAAAATTATCAGATTTTTATTTTCTTTAAAGCATTAAATAAATGAAATACATTTTCAAGCCTATATTTTGCCGAGATCTTTAGTCAAAAGTAAATATTTATAAGCTTATCTTCTTTAAACGACAAAAAAATTTAGGATTAAACAATTTGTCTCATAATAATTATTTAATCAAGTACTATCGTTGTACTTTTTAAGTACCATCAACCAAAAGTCTTTCTGGCCTCATTTAGAATCACTTTTCTAAATACTGACGATATTTGAATTTAAATCTTTTTTTTTTTTTGAAATTTGAATTTAGCCAATTAAAAGTTTTTTACTTCATCATAAAATCCTTCTCTCTCTCTCTCTCTCTCTCTCTCTCTCTCTCTACCTTCTTCACCGTCAATTCATTAATCTAAGAAGTCAAGAGGTTTTACTCCAATATTAAAAAAAAAAAAAAATTAAATGATATTTCAATTTTTGTATTAATATATTTCAGAAATTATTTATTAATTAAAAAAAAATCTGATGTGACTGGTACAGCATACGACTTTCTCTTACCTTTGGTAATTAGAAAGTTGTGTTCTGTGCTTGTCACACCAGATTTTTTGTGTCGACGCACATTTGGTTTCCGACAGTACAGTACATTTCAATTCAAGATATAAAATTTATAAACATGAAGGAAAATATGTATATTTTTCTACCATGATAACCATTTCTTTTATCTTTCCTATGAAGTACAAGTGTAAAGTAGTCAAGGGCAAAATGAGAATATACATTTTAAAGAGCATCTAAAAAATAATTGATTTATGAATTTTAATCAAAATCGTTTGAGCGAATTTTGAAAAAAATCGAAAAGTACATCAGTAAAGTACTAGTACTTTTTGGCCGATTTTGTTCAAAAACTTATTTTCACGACTCCGGGGGGTGTCTAACTTAAATATAAAATTTCAACCTCCTAGTTCAATTCCTTCATGCTTTAAATTGAACACATACACAGACATTTTTTGGACTCAAAGGACCTCAAAGCACTCGACATTTTTGACATGAATTCAATACTTTTTCTCTATAGATAAGAGAAAGTAAAAATATATGTAATGCTTAAAGTCATAAAATATATTAAATACTTATTTTTGAAAAAATTGCTCCAGCCCAGGATCGAACCAGAAACCAAAAGATTAGCCTAATAATGTACGAATTGAGTGATCCAGGTTCGATCTTCACCTGGATCTTAGCCATTACCTATAATATGGAAAATAATAGTTATGTGATATGTATACGCTATAGCCACACCAGATTTTTATTGCTGCCTTTAGTTTTTAATTTGTTTTAATAAATAAACAAACTGTAACGAAAGTTATATAAAATTTAAAATTTTCATGTTCTTGGGTGACATTTGTATTAGCGTCACAGCAGATTTTTTTTCTTTTGAGATTGAGTATTCTGTAAAAAATTTAAAATCTAATATTACACGTTTCATAATTAATTGAATCCCTTCTCCTCGATTGATTTTAAGTGGGATAAGAAATTTATGGCATGTTTATTTATTTGAAGCCCGGAAAAAATATGATTAGTCCATAAAAACGGATCATTGGATGAAATCTATCATTTTATTATTAATATTGTTGTTGTGTTGTGACTTGAGGCAAATAGAATTTGCGAAAGGTCATTTGTGATTTTCTATAAATTAATTTGATATGAAAGCCTGGACCGACAACACGCTGGTGGGGGGAGATAATGCCAGGGCAATATGACAAGACGAGACCAGATCTAGATGAATGGTCCTGATAATAAAGAGCAAAGAGGATTCCTTGTGAACAAAAGGATATTTTCCCGAGGCTGACCGAGACGAATCTGTTGTTGGGGTTGACCCGATGCTGGGGGTCGATACGGCCACCCTGCGCCGACGCCTGGACCCACCAACCTCAAAACCACCAGGGCCTGTCCCGGATTACGGCACCATCGCCGGATTTTGCCCGGATTCTTAATTGGCCAGACCCCGGGATTGATGGTCTCGACTACCCACACACAAACACCTGAGCTGCTAAGTCAATCGTTGCCGTCGCCCGCCGCCCCGACGCTTTATCAAACACAGCGCACAATCTATTTTAAATAATAATCATATCAAATTTGATGAATGAACATTTGATTATATTTTCTTTTATTATTATACATGCGAATTAGTTTTCCATGCTAACATTTTTAGAGAAAAAAAATAAAAATAAAATCTTTCCATTGAGGATTTATTTCCCTAAAAGTAAACAATTACATACTTTAGAAAACATGTTTTACATTTCATTATTAAAATTAAAGACATCTAGATTTATTTTAGATTTTATACAATTTAACATATTCTGCAAGTATATTTTTTATTCTATATAACAAATTATGGCTGTTGAATAATTAGATTAATGATATAAAGAGGATGCAGCCAATAATAAAAATATGGTGTGACTGGCCACACAGCACACAACTTCCTCTTACCTTTGGCAATCGAAAGCTATGTTCTGTGCTTGTCACACCAGATTTTTTGTGTCGATATATATCTGGTTTCCGCCAATATATTAGAATTCAAGATTGTGAATTTATAAACATGGAAAAATATTTATATTTTGTTACCATGGCAACAATTTCTCCTTCTTTCCTATGAAGTAAAGTAATCTTCAAACAATTTTGAGAGCAAAATAACATCTAAAAAATAATTGATTTTTGAATTTTAATCAAAATCTTTAGAGCAAATTTTGAGGAAATTGAAAAAACTAAAAAAGTACAGTGAGGGACAATATTAAGTCCCACCCATGCGTTTTCTACTTATGATTATTTCATTGTTTTTAAAGAAATATTATATATTTTTTAATGGAAACTTTCATGGTTCAAACTTAGAAAATTTCCAATAAAGATTTTATTTTCTTCTATAAAAACAATGAAATAATCACAAATAGAAAACGCATGGGTGGGACTTAATATTGTCCCTCACTGTACATCAGTAAAATATTAGTACTTTTCGGCCGATTTTTTTCCAAAAGCTTATTTTGAGTGTCTGGGAGGTACCTAACTTAAATATGAAATTTCAACCTCCTAGCTCTTTTAGTTCTTGAGATATTTTATATTATTAAATAGATTTTGTCTTTAAAATTTTAATACAGTCAAATGTATATTATAATTTATTATTAATTACCCACAATGAAAGTATAAAAGAGCAAAGCCTTAAATGTCTATAATATAATATACATACAATCGTCTAAATACAACAAAATATATTTTGTATGTTAAAAATATACTCTTGAAGATCTGAAGATGGCTTTGTTGATCATAGTCGAAACGTTTCTTATTAAAGAGTGTTATCAAAATAGCATTCTTTTTATTATTGGCTGCATCCTCTTCATATAATTAATCTATATTTTTTATTCTTCTAGTGGGGCAATTGACTCCTGGTCCCTGGGAGCCAAGCCCCGGTTCTCCAGCCAGATCACGACATCTATGTTCTTTCTTTGCACCCAGTCAGCGGACACTTGACCACACCAACGAAAATATTTATATCGTTCTGACATTCGTTTTATTTTCTTGGTGATATATATATTATATTATTATTATACATCAAAAATATAAATCGAATGTCCGAAGTTCCTTAACTACATAAAGTATTTCCTAAAATATACAAGGCTGATGACAGATGTGCTCCCACGGGGGAGGGGGGCTCAAACTGGACTATACCCCCACCTCCCAGCGGACTAGACGCTTATTCAATAATATTAAAATTATAGCCTTATTGCAATTTTTATTGATTTGTCCGAAAACCGAATTCTATGTCTGAAACAATTTTTCAATAAAAATTAGAAGATTTATACAAGATAAATTTCTTTAAGAAATTTCATTAAAAAATAAATAAGTTTTATTGCGTCATGTATTTTAATTGAAACAAACCATCATGGAAGGGTTTATCCATATCAAATATATTTTTTCAATGCTTATGTCGCAATTCCACCCAGCGCTTTTTAGATCATACGCATACTTCGCAGCATCCCCCACCACCCCATGTGTGTGTAAAACTAAAGTGCAGATACACTAGCAAATTTGAACATTCGCCGTGCCAATTTGGATGTAAAAAACAAACAAATACAGCTATGAATAAATAAAGCAAAAGTAAACAAACCCTGAACCGAAAGTTATATCAAATAATATTATATTTTTAATAGAATACGAGAATTCATTCGCCTTCAGGCGAATTTTGGATTTTTAACGCCAATTCCTCTAATATATTATCAAAAAACTCACACTTTTTAAAGCAAAAGAATATTTTTAATTATACAGAGGAATCCCGATTATTCATATTTCCCGCTAATTCGTATCGATTTGCCTGTCCTCAGAAAAAATCCCGATAACTGGTATAAAAACAATACATTTCAGTATAATTTAATATTTATTAATTCAAATACATGTCAGTCCTCTCTGTAATTCGTATTATTTTTATGCTCGAGATATCTTATAATTCGTATGTTCTTAAAAAACTCGTTAAAACTGTTTTCAAGGGGGGGGGGGGAGGAGAGAGACAAGTTTTTCTAGTAATCTGTTTATTTGTAAAAATTACAACGTTTCCGCCACTCATTCTGTGGCCTTCTTCAGGTTGTTACATCTGTAACCAATTCAATTCAATTGAGATTGTCACAGATGTAACAACCAGGGCCGCAGACGGAGGGGGGGGAGGGCAGGGGGCTATATCCCCGGGGCCCGGGCCCTTTGCGTTCCAACCTTAAAATTCTAATAAAAAATAATTTCAATTAAAAAAAAAATCATTTTTTTTTTTAGATTTTTTCCTGAGGGGCCCGGGCCCTTTAAGCACAAAGCAAGTTTGATATTTTTCCCTTCTCAGGATAGCTAAAAACGCAGATTTCAGTGTCTAATTTTAAAAAACTTTCCATACCCCCAGACCCCCCCCCCCCGGAAGTCCTCTGTCAAGGTCTGGCCTCAATAACTTATGGTGAATTTTGAAAAATTTTTAAATTACTTTTTTATTTAAATAAATAATATAAGCTATGTATAACCGTTTCAAAAATTGTGTCAAAAACTGTGTAAAAAATTGTTGCCACAATAGCCTTTTACATTACTAAACAAAACTAAGGGTGGGAGGGGCCGTAATATTATGTAGCCCCGGGGCCCGTCAAGTCTGTTTGCGGCCCTGGTAACAACCTTTGTAATTTTAGCTGAATTGTACCTGGAGAAGGCCACAGAATGAGTGGCCGAAACGTTGTAATTTTTATAAATAAACTACAGTTAAATCGAAAATCAAATTCTTTTACTAATACCTTAGTTGTGTCGTTTACATGTCTGGTGACAAGTTTACACATCAATTTATGTGCCATTGAGATATTTAAAAAAGCCATGAAGGTCACGAGCGTATATATAATTTATTTCCTGGTGAAAAACTAGAGGAATCTTTAAAAAATTCCCAGTAAATAAAATATTATTTTTATATACTTTTCAATGGGTAAAACAATTATTTTTTTTTCGCCTCTGTAATATCTTTTTTTTCCAACTTATGAGTGACTTTCTTTTTCTCTCAAATTTTCCCAGTATCAATTAGAATTAGAAATTCTTAAATTAACTTTTTTTTTTTATTTTACCCCCAAGAGAGAGATGTTATCGAATTACGAAAAAAGTTAACTCTGCTTAGTCAGGTTCATAAGTCTATCCCCTTAGGTATCGGTTAAAATATTTTTCTATATAAGATATTTTTCAAATTTATATACTTAGTGATTAACTCGCTTAATTGAACTTAAAAACAAAATTAATCAGCGCTAAAAAATTTTATTTACAATACTTATATTTTATTAACGAGTGAAAATAAAATTTTAATTATATAATTAATATTAACTAAAATTAGATTGAAATCAAATAGCCAAGTGAGACCCCGTGGTCTAGTGGTAGAGCATTCCGAGTACATAGTGGTTCGATGCTCGAAAGTATCTATCTTTTCCGACCGTTTATTGAATATGATAAAATAAATAAATTCTTAGCCCTTATCTACAACAAAATATTTATTAATTTCGGTTGAATTTAGAATTAGGATGCGAGTATAAATATTTCATGAATTTTCAAGTCGAAATTATTATAATCATATTTGAAATTGTGAATACAATATTAAATGGTTATATAAAATTTTGAGTATAAAAAATTTTTATTGGTTTTTGCATAAGGTATTTGAATTAGTAATTCAATATATAATAGAATATTTGTATTCAAATATTTATGTATAAAGTTTTTTCGAGCATATTATAGACTAGTCGCATTATCTAGTCGTGGGGAGGGGGGGGGAATTCCACTCATCATCTTTTAATAATGCTATTGTTAGTATTCATTGCTAATTCTTGACTTTTTTTTCTTTGTTTGCAGAATTATTATATATAAGTTACATTATAATTCCCTAAATATCCGTGTCTGCCACCATGTATTTGGGCAACATCCCGTTGGAATTTCGAAACCAAATTTTATATGTTTAAAAAAAACTTTCTAGGGATTACATAAAATTATTTCCGTCCCGAAATTCCTATAACTTTTTGCGTTATTAAGTGTTAAAGTTACGATTTCTCCCGGAATTGAATTAAGATATTAGAAATGAAAAGATATTTATGTATTCTTTGCAATATTAGTGAATGTTAATGAAAATTTTTTATTTAATAATGTAAAATAAAAATATTATATTCTTTTTTACAAAGCTGCCCAGGCACGCTACCTAGGTCAAAAGGTGCAAACGTGCCCACACTGCTTAGAACAAAAAGTGCAACTTTTCCCATCTGTTCGTTTCAAATCATGAACTAGCAAAATGAGATCTTAATAAACTAACCTACCTTCAGTTGTCATTTTTATAAAGTTGATCCTTAAATAAATAAAAATAATTAATAATAATAAAGAAAATTAATGAAAAAAATGATAAGAAAACTTAAAACTTACTTATTCTTTTTTTTCGATATTAATTAAGTATCGAAGAGGATTGAGAGAAAATGGCGACAGGGTGAAAGGTGGTCATCTACTAAAGCTTTGGCGCTGAGATCGCCCCGCACAATTCACACTACCTATTCCATTGGGACAAATTATTCAGCAAAATCTTCATTTTCTGCCCGGTCCAAGTTTGAAACGAACAGAAAGCAAGTTATGCTAAAAATGAAACGAACAGAAAAAGCAGAATGTGTAAATTATACTGCAATGACAATCGAAACGAACAAACAATATTTTTATTAATATTTACTTTTATTATTTTTTTTTAATAAGAAGACATTAACGTATTCTTTGCATTTTCAGTGAATGAATATAAAAATATTTCAATTTAATAATAATTAATAATATTATTATTATTTATATTAAGGTGAAATTGTTAATCACATCTCGAGACGCCGCCCGCCAGGGCCTAGTATACATAATAAACGCTAATAAATGTTAGAATAATATTCGAGATAATACTTGTTTTTATATAAATGCTTTGTATTCGTGTGAGGGGACCCCCCCCCAGCCGTCTGGCGTCATTTGACAGGTGGTCACTCCTCTTCATGTGTTTCGTCCTTCGCCTCGCCTTTTCCTCTCCACGGATGTCGTCCTATTTACTTATGTAATGTTGATGCTAGCTAGCAAAGAGGCTCTCTTTTTCTCGCTCTTGCCTAATTAATGCCTTTTAGCCTTGCTAATTTAATAAATGGAAATCGCAGTCCAGGCGCAAAGTCTCTTTCTTACATTTGCACATGCAGTACCACTTTTAACTTAATATACATATTCAAGCTTTTTTTTTTCTAAATATTACTTTCTCGGTTATTATTTTAGCCGGCTACTTTTTGAATTTACTTAAAGTTAAATGGCGATGGCTGCCTAGTCCGCGCCTAGCCTGAGTCGAAATACTAATAAATAATAAAGAATTATATACTTAAAAAGGCATGCAACCAGATCGGTGAAATTTGGTATATATTCCTTACACTAAAATTGTAGATTTCTATCAACGTTTGGAGTAAATATGTTACCTGGAAGTAGTACTTTACCTAATAAGTTTTTTCAAAAATTTTGAAATTTTCAATATTTTTGTCATATCATAATAAATTATTTTAAAAAGTTTTTATTCTTTGGTATTTTTTTCGAAAACTGAATAGTTTTTGAAATAATCAACGAAGAAAAAAGTCATTTTTCGTTAATTTTGATAAAAATTCAAAACAAAATCATATAGGTGTCATCAAATAACATGTAAATATAAACAAATGAATTTGTGAAACAAATCAAAATTAACGAAAAATGTCTTTTTCTTCGTTGATTATTTCAAAAACTATTCAGTTTTCGAAAAAATGTCAAAGAATAAAAACTTTTTAAAATAATTAAAGTACTACTTCTACGTGACGTATTTACTACAAAAGTTGGTATAAATATACAATTTTAGTGTAAGGAGTATATACCAAATTTCATCGATCTGGATGCATGCGTTTTTAAGCAATCGTGTTCCCACACACACACACACACACACACACACACACACACACACACACACAGGCGTAATACCAATATAGAACCCGATTTATTTATTTATAGGATTTTCCGCGTCACGCCTTTGATTATTAATTACAGATTTAGCATGTACAGTTCTTACAATTTGATTGAATGTTTTTTTTTTTACAATAACCATTATCGAGACATATATTAAGAATTATATTGAGATTCTTTGCCCAGAAAACACTGCCACTTATATTTTGCATACGCGTGATTAAAGATTGACTTATAATTTTTGTTTGATTTCTGCCATCCTGCTCATATTTGGACCCTGTTATGCAATGGTGTGTCAAAGACCAAAAAATTCAAAATTGAGTTAAGCACGGAATATTGTTTCAAATGCTTTAATTAATAGTATTTTTTATGAAATATGTCCTAAAAAATTTATATTTAATCTTGCACAATTGACAAGAAAAATTATATATAATCCAATGAAAACAAAAAACTTTAATGTTGATTTCCTCAAAACTCGATGTTTGGTCTTTGACACACCATTGCATAACAGGGTCCATTTTTTAATTTACCTGATTAAGTCATCTTTTTTGTTGAAATATTCTCTTTCTAAACTTTATAGCCTCTTCAGGTTGGGATTGGCTGTTCGGAGACGATCCATCGTACATGTGCCCTTCTATTTAAAATAATTTTCATTGACTCCCCTCACTCTCGCCCCTAACGCTTAGGCAGCCAAACTCTCTTCTCTGTGTTGAGTTCCATCGCTCAGCTTCTCCTGCTTCTTTTCTTAATTAAATCAACTATTTATTCATCAGATTTTTTTTAATTTATTATTTTTAATATAAAATGAATACATTATATTATTATCGTTGTTAAATGCGCTAATTTTTATCTCTTGTAATAAATGACATATTTGTTTAGCTAAATTCATTCAAGAGATTTAATCTTTTTTTTGAAATATATTTACATTTAGAAAAACAGAATATTTAGGTTTTGAGATTATTTTATTTATATCAAAACCTTTATTTGTTTGTTTGTGATTATTTGGGTGCCGTGGTGAAATATTCAAAACAATTTATAAAAGGGAATTTTATAAAATTTCCAATCAAAGAATGGATTATTATTTAAAGATGCCTTTTATTTATATTGAGAGACAATCGTATTTAGCAAGATATTGCTTTTGATTTTTCTGCTTATTTTATTCATTTTAGAAAAAAATGGAAATTAATTTTATTTAGTGGAAGTCGGCTAATTAGCTAATTTTAAATGGACATCATTTGATAAATTAATATCGGAAACAGGTAAAGAAAATTTACCGTGTGCTATTTCTATTGAATTATTTAATTTATTAACAAGAGTAAAAAAAAATGACCTATTTCACTAGTAATAAAATTTCCAGCAATCGAGAATATAAATTAAATTTATTTCACTTATATTTATTTATTTAAATTAAAATAAAATCTTAAATATT
Organism: Euborellia annulipes; assembly: GCA_023213315.1. Taxonomy (NCBI): domain Eukaryota; kingdom Metazoa; phylum Arthropoda; class Insecta; order Dermaptera; family Anisolabididae; genus Euborellia; species Euborellia annulipes. Next base: position 98,430 of record JAKCPI010002469.1, read on the forward strand.
TTCATATTATAAGATTATTTATTTATTTTGTTTGTTTGTTTAATTAACGCTATTTTTTTATATTTTTTTTTAGAATATTATATTGAAATAAAACCTAATTAAATAAATTATTTCATTAAAGTAATTAATTTAAATATCTGAATTAAAAAATAAATATGTTTAATATAATTTTGTTTATTTTTTGTTATGTTAAAAAAAAATGTAAAAAAAAAAATTAAACACCAGCTGTCTTTCTTGGAATAAAATATTAATTAATTGAATCAAATGAAAAATGTTAAGGGAATACTTATTTATATATTGTAATTAATAAATTTAAACTGCTTTAAAAATAGTATTATTTATTTAAATTTTGCAAAGTTCTGTTTTTTTTTTTTTTTTAAAGTGAAACTTTATTTTGATCGACTCAAATTTTTTCGTTTCTCTATCAGCATGTCGCGTTACAAGCCGTGACGTCAAAGGCCTTGACGCTACAAGTTATGACGTCACAAGCCATGACGACAAAAATAGGAAAGTTGAAATTTAATATATTCAATCAATCAATCACATAAAAAACAGGTACATCACGGCTTCCATTTACAGCATTGAGCCAAATTGGATGGACAGCCAGTGTGCACGCAGCAATACAGTAAGATTACATAGTCAAATTAAAATTAACATCAGTAATGAAAATCAATAAAATTCAAAACAACACATTAGAAGAAAAAAAAAAAAAAACAGTCCTACAACTCCTCCCTTAGGTGATTCCCTAAGCCCCGATATGATACCAAATGAATGTCAATATCCTTACATAGGTCCAGACTATTAAATTATTCCTGGATCCTGGCAAGAGGATCTCTTTGATTCAAAGTTTTTATATAAAATACATTTTTCAATCTTCCTCTTTCGCCACATTTCAAGTTAGTTATATGACGAATTATAAAAAAATAATTGTGAGATTTAATTTTTCAATTTTTAAATTGATAAAATATAATTTTTAAAATAATTTAAAATGATTCAAATACTAAATAAATATTCCTTTTACTTTCTCTTACCTCTATATATATATGTTAATATATAGAGAGAGAAAGTATTGGATTCATGTCAAAAATTCTATGTCGAGATTTTGATGGATCTTCACGTTTTGAGGTCCCCTGAATCCAAAAAAGTGGTTTTCGCGACATGGTCTGTCTGTGTGTGTGTGTGTGTCTGTGAACAAAATATCTCAAGAACGAAAAGAGCTAGGAGGTTGAAATTTTATATTTAAGTTAGGCACCCCCATGGGACGTGACACGAAGCTTTTGAACAAAATCGACCAAAAAGTACTAGTACTTTACTGATGCACTTTTTCAGTTTTTTTCGATTTTCTCAAAATTCGCTCCAACGATTTTTTTTTAAATTCAAAAATCAATTATTTTTTAGATTCTCAATAAAATGTATATTCTCATTTTGTGATTGAAATCTTCTGAAGACCACTTTACTCTTGTACTCCATAGAAAAGATAGGAGAAATGGTTGCCATGGTAACAAAATATAAATATTTTGCCATACTTATAAATTTTACATCTTGAAAATCGAATGAACCGTACTGTCGGAAACTAAATATATGTCGACACAAAAAATCTGGTGTGACAAGCACAGTACACAACTTTCGATTACCGAAGGTAAGAGAAAGTTGTGTGCTGTGCGCCAGTCACACCAGATTTTTTTAAAAAAGAGGTATGGTGAGGACATATAAAAAAACCACGATGAAATTGGTATATATTATTCACAAAGAGTGAAATAAAAAGTAAATTGGTTCGTGCTGAGGCATAAATTTATTAACCTTTCGGCTTACAAGTTGGCCATCTTCAGAGCACTAAAAAAGTATATGATATATATACAACAGAATACATTAAAAAAAAAAAAATAAATAAATAAATAAATAAAAAAATATATAAATACCTAACAATTTCTTCGCCATTTAATAAATAAAAAATTAATAAATTAATAAAAATAGTGATATCAAAATTGAAAATTCAAAAAAAAATATTTTAAATAAACATAAGCTTAATATGTAGGTATTTATATATTTTTTTTAAATGTATTCTGTTGTATATATATCATATACTTTTTTAGTGCTCTGAAGATGGCCAACTTGTAAGCCGAAAGGTTAATAAATTTATGCCTCAGCACGAACCAATTTACTTTTTATTTCACTCTTTGTGAATAATATATACCAATTTCATCGTGGTTTTTTTTATATGTCCTCACCATACCTCTTTTTTTATAAAAGGAATTTCAATAATCAGGACTACTTCGCCATTATTATTACTAAATAAATATTTTTCTCAGTTTTTAATTTAACATACGCCAATTGATTTCCCATTATCATTCCCATTTTCCAATTATTAAATTAAGATTAAAAACGCGATTTTAATACCCTTAATTGAATAATTTTCTGAAAATTTTCAGTTAAAAGCCTACGATCCGAAAAAAAGTTTCACTTGCATCGTGGTTTCATAAAACCACATAATGATTTTTTTTTAATTTCTGAAAAAAAATCGAGAAGAAATTAAATATTTAAGATTTATTTATTTATTTTTGATTGTCAACGGCTCAAGCACAAAAGCAGTGCCTTTTCTAAGGGCTTATAATCATAATAGATTTATTTATACGAGACCGTAGAATGACAAATTGCAAAATAAATTATATATAATATCGAATTGCTAGTCTTTGCTCAGGGGCCCACGTCTTGTGGGTACGTGGATGGCGACCACGAGCTACCCGAGCTGGGACTGACAGTCCTGTTCTTTACATGTCTGTCCCTTCCTTCTATATTTTCAACAGCGTCAGACCGTGCGATGGGCCGGCCTGTTCTATTTCTTCCGGTAGTAAATTAGACCCCTTTCCCGCCGACCCCGCACAGCGGGATTAAGGCGAAGATCGAATTGCTAATATAAGGATATCAAAATTTTTTGATTCACTAGACTTACTTATTTAATTACTTTAATTAAGTAAATTTTTACTCCAATAGGATTTTTAACTAACGTTTTTTTTTATACTCGCTACACTGTAACAAAACAACTCTCAATTTGGTTGCTAGCACTTTGCTCCACTTTACTTGGCTTTATATTTAATTTTATAAAGGGTATTATAAAATAGTTGGTCCTCTACTAATTGACTTAGCGGACTCGTAACTCGCCACAGCTATATGAGCATATCATTAAACCTATCCTTTCCTATTTGACCCTATCCATTGCAAAAGGCCATTTCTTCAAGAACGAGAGTTAAACCCACATCATTTACTCCGATTTTGTTTTTTTTACTAGTCATTTTTTTTTTATTGGAATATAAAATTTATTTAAACCTTATTTTTTAGAGTTAATGACAAGAATAAGAAGTCTTGAGTAATACTAATATACAGTTCTTTTAGGAAATTTTATTAGATTATGTAGTAATAAGTAATTGCTAATATCTTGGTGCCCATGACTCAGAGAGAAGATTCTCGTGCCTAGAGTCCTGGGTTCGCTTCCCGTCCCAAGGGAGAAAAATTTATTTCATTGAAACACGATCGTCTGTTTTTCGGAGGGGGATTTTAGATTCATAGTATAAAACATGTGTGACATCGTTTCAAAGAATAAGAATACTGGTGAAACAAAGAGCAAACAAAGAAAAAATGGGAGGGAGGGAGGGGGGAGAAGGGGGGCAAAAAAATACTTAAATACTTGTCGATATTTCCAGACCGTCATTTGCGGGCTTCCTCAAGACAAAGATTTTTTAATTTGTCTAGGATTTAGTATGACTCATTGGCATGTATTAAATTAATAAAATTGGCATGCCTGGCAATAATGCTCCTTTTATTCGTCAAACGAACAAATCTAATATCTCGAGAACGAAAAGAGGAGGTTGAAATTTTTTACTTAAGTTAAGTACCTATCTGGCACAAAACAAAATCGGCCAAAGTAAACTAGTACTTTACTCATGTAATATTTTCAGTTTTTTTTTTTTTTTTTTCAATTTTCTCAAAAATTTGCTTAACGGTTTTGATTAAAATTCAAAAATCAATTTTTAGATTCTCTTTAAAATGTATATTCTCATTTTGCTCTCAAAATTGTTTGAAGAACACTTTACTCTTGTACCAGTGGCGTAGCGAGGGGGGGGGAGCAAGGCGGGTCATCATGCCCCGGGCGCTACTCACAAAGGGGCGCCAAATGGTCCGCGAAACAAAAAATTGTTGGATAATTTTTATTTTTATTATAATTGATTTCTGGATGATCTTATACATTTCAAAATCTAGTCTTGTTTTCTCAACTACATTTTTTGTCTCAAATTTAAAGCTATGTATTTATTTTACTTTATTTATTTATTAATTTGCTAGTATATTTTACATATAATATTATATGGTTTTCGAATGGGGGGGGGGGGGCGCTAAAAAGGCATTGTGCCCCGGGCGCGAGTTAAGCTCACTACGCCACTGTCTTGTACTTCATAGTAAAGATAGGAGAAATGATTGCCATGGTAACAAAATATAAATATTTTCCAATATTTATAAATTTTACATCTTGAATTCTAATACATTTATCGGTAGAAACTAAATATATTTTGACCCAAAAATATGGTGTGACAAGCACAGAAGACAACTTTAGCTGGGCATACACGGAGAGGTAGAATGGTTTTGACCGTGCCGGTCCAAAGCACGGATTTATCTTTACGTTAGTGGGCGAGCACGCGCCAGTTTTGCGCCACGCATCAATCTAACAGATTGGACTGCGGTCCACTCACGATCGATCTTTTCGTTAGTGGGCGAGCACGCGCCAGTTTTGACCGCCACGCATCAATCTAACAGATTGGACTGCGGTCAAACTCACGGACTGATCTTTTCGTTAGTGAGCAAGCGACAGTTTTGACGCCACGATAATCTAACAATTGGACTGCGGTCCGATCTCGGTCTGATCTTTTCGTTAGTGGACAAGCGACAGTTTTGACCGCCCCGGACCATCTCTTTAAGTCGCGATTTTTGGAGGGGGTAGGGGAGGACATGTTACTTCAAAAAATGTTTTTTACAAAATTTATTTAAGAAAATAAATCCCTCCCCTATTAATTAATTAAGCTATTTAATATGTTCGAAAATATTTTAGTTAATACCATTCACAAAAACAAATTTTATTATTATTTATTTTTTTTAAATATCATTTAGGTCATGGCAAATTAGGATACAAATATTATATAGACCTATCATTTTACTGGGGGAAAGTCTAGTTTCTGAATATACAACAAAAATTATAGGTTATGTAAGAAAAAATATTGGCCCCTCTTTCTAAAGGCCCCCTAATGGTCGTGTTTACCAAAAGCTTTTCAGTTCTTGACCTTTACATCTAGTTTATTGTGCAAAATACCACAGACATACACACAGACATCATTCCAAAAACTACTTAAATGGACTCAGGGAACCTTAAATCCTATTTTGGCAGCTTCAGAATCAGATAATTAAAGATTTTATTTAAAGGAGAAGAAAGGTTAATTACTTTTTTTAAATAATTTTCTATTTCCATTTTTCTTGGAAATTCCAATGGCTTCTGACTTGATCTGTCTAGTCGGCAGGCAAAACTTTTCGTCAAGAAAAGTCCACGGATTTGGTCAAATCAGCGGTTAAAACTGCCGCGGTCCAAAGATTTTGCCCATACACGTACGGTTGGCCCGTGGCGCCAACTATACGGGTTTATCTGCGGGTTTTTCCTTTACGTTTGTGAGTGATGACGGTTTTAAGTGCCGGTTTTAACCGTGGCGGTTTTAGCCGCCCGGAGACTGGTCCGCCCCCGGTCCAACCCGACAGATCAAACTCTCCGTTTTTTAAACAAATTTGATAATGACGGTTTTAACCATGGCGGATCGACCGACAGATTGGTCCGCCCCGGTCAACCCACAGATCAAACTCTCCACTTTTTTAAGCCAATTGATAACGAAAGTTTTAACGTGGCGGATCGACCGACAGATTGGACCGCCCCGGTCCAACCCGAAGTTCTACTCTCTCCGTGTATGCCCGCTTTTCTCTTACCTTTGGTAGATTTTTAAAATTTTGATGATTATTCCATTTAATCTCTTTTTTTATATATAATCACTGCCCAGATTATTTGCTAGGCTTTAAAAACATTGCTCGACTGTTGTTTAATTGTATTCATTAATATAACACACAAATAAGTCTTTCATTTTATTTTGCGTCCTTTTTTTGCTGCGACGTTGCGTGCTTGTCCTTTATTGCAACTCGACAAAGTTGGCAACCCTACGGATCAGACTCATTCAATCTCTAACAAAAATAAAGAAGTTTTCACTTCAAAAAGATTTCCTACAATAAATACTTGGCTATTTAATATTGATATTATAAAAGTGGTTGTTGGATTGAAAACAAAACACTTGAAAAAATAAAATAAAAATGACAGGAGTAAAGTGTTACAATCTAATTAAATGAGCCAATTCTTTCAACGTGATGAGGTCAAGAGGTCGGAAACACGCGTTCCAAAAAGATTATAAAGTTAATATAAAAATTGTTTATTTTATTTATTTATTTATTTATTTTTTTTATTTATTTACATACAATTATATACATTTTTTATATATTATATGTTATTCCCATACCCTTTTTGGGTTTTGGTGTTTACATCTATTAATTATTCCATTATATCTTCTTCCTCTCTGTCTATTCTTTTCAGCAGATCCACCAGCCCTCCGTCGATCGGTTCCTCCAGCCTTCTCCACCATTCCTTCATTCTTCTTCCCATCTTCTTCTCAAACTCCTGGCATTCTTCAATATGTGTGGCCGTCTCCTTTTCTGCGTCGCATCCCCGGCACCTTCTTCCGCCTCTTCCTTGACCCCTCCAGATGCTTCCACACCTTGCTCTGGCCCATATTCTCTTCGTTTCTTCATTCCAATTTGTTTCTTGCCAATAATTTTCTCTTAAAATGTCTTTCTTTATATGCTTGTAATAGGGGCAGTATTTAGAATCGTCTATTTTACTCCAATCTTTTTGGATGTCTTGTTCCATGTCTGTCCTTATTATATCTTCCATCATCTCTATTCTTCTTGGTTCTTCTTCCCTCATCCAGATCATTCCCCCTTCCTAGCTCTTCCAATCTCTTCTTCATCTCCTCCCCCCACCGTGATCCATTCTTATTCTCTACCCCTCTTAATATTTCCTTGAGACACACTTTCGAAAGTCGTTCTTCGTCCATATTCATTATTCTATTTATGAATTTTAGAGATTTTTTAGTGCTACTGTTGCCATCTTTGTTCTTCCTAATTCCCTTCTCCAAATATATTCTGGTGTCGTCCTTAGTATACCCAAAAATTGTTTATTTATTTAGATGTTTTATTTGAAAAAGAATTAATTGCTTTTTCCGGTTCGCGGATTGAGTATAGAACGATTTATTTCTCTTTTATGCCTTCTACAATAATAGTGAAGCATTCAACTTAACTAATTTTATTATTTTTTCATTGAAATATCTTTAAAATTTTAAATTAAATTAATATTATATCGCGTGCTAATGCAAAGAAAGCCATTCAGGCCGTCTTTTATTGTCTCATTTGTTTGACTTTTTATGAAAGTTAAATTAATTAAATTAATAATTCATTAATCGGATTAAGAAAATGAAAAGGTTATATTTAGAATTTAAAAAAAAAAGTTGTAATTGTTTTTAAAAGTAAAATTTTAAACCATGTATCACTCGTCCATTTAATTCATATTTTTAATATCGACAAAGTCAATTTTATTTATTTTTACTTTCTCGTACCCTATATATGAAATATATAGAGAGAGAAAGTATTGCGATCATGTCAAAAATTCGATGTCGAGATTTTGATGGATATACATGTTTTGAGGTCCCCTGAGTCCAAAAAAGTGGGTCCCGCAAATTGGTCTGTGTGTGTGTAGGTGTGTGTGTGTGTGTGTGTGTGTGTGTGTGTGTGTGTGTGTGTGTGTATGTGTGTGTGGACAGATTTTTTTTCATATATACATACAACTAGGCTTTATATTTATTTATATTTCTAAATCAGTGGGGTACCGAGAGGGGATCGCCCTAGGCCCCAGGTCGGCACAGGCTATTTTTTAAAATTTTATATTTGGATATTTTAAGAATTCTAAATAAATACAATATTTCATAAGAATTGGAATTTTTAATTGTATAAAAAGTTCCAAAGGGGACTCCCTTTTGAATCGAAATTTACACCCAAATCCCCATAGAGATTTAACATTGGCTCTATGGAAGGAAGAGCCGGAAAGTGAATTTGAAAAATCTGAAATGCATCAGTAAACTGTACTTCGAACAATTTTCACGAAAAATTTTACTGAAATAATTTTTAAAGAGCAACTTGAAAATAGTTGATTTATGAATTTTAATCAAAATTATTAGAGCCAATTTTGAAAAAATCGAAAAAAATTAATAAAGTACTTCAGTAAAGTACTAGTGCTTTTTGGCCGATTTTGTATAAAAACTTATTTTATCTTAAATATAAAATTTCAACCTCGCAGCTCATTTCCTTCATGCTTAAGATCATTATGCACAGAATACCAATTTGTGAGACCCATTTTTTGTGGTCAGGCTAGCTCAAAACTTGTATTTCCGTCAAAATCTCGGCCATCGAATTTTTGACTGATTACACATTACACATACGTATGTAAGAGAAAGTAAAAATATTATTTTATACTAGGCCTTTATATATTAAAAATATATTTATTTTTTTTTTCTGTATCATATTACAAATGATTTGAGTTTATTTTGTATTTATATCAGTGAAAAAAAATCCTTAAATATTTTCGCGCAGCATTTACACAAGATTATTATTATATAAACAGATAATGTTACATTAAAATTCTCTCCGATTTTTTTTTATTATATTAAAAAAAAAAAAAAATCGCGCCCCCGGCGAGAGTGAAAATGCCAAGCAACCAATTCGTAATCTCTAGGTGCCGGGTTCGATTACCTGCTAGGGTTGATTGCACAAACCCATTTTCATTATCTACATCCCACACATCTAATAATTTTCATCATCATCTCTCATCGCATAAATTTAACAATATTACCTAAGTGCTCGTCAAAGTGCTTCAATAAAGGGCTAGGGTCAATAAAAGAAATATTTAGTTAGTATAACAGACAACGTTTTACGTGCATCACCGGGTGGTTCATAAATAGAAGAATAAATTTTACAAGAAAAAGATTTTATTCTTATAAAAGAGTAAGTTTATTAATTATGAAATTTATTAATAAATTCAGTGCTTTGTTGAGAGAATGGTTATACCCCACTTATCTATCCCATGCTCTATACATACTCAGAAATGCGGAATAGCTAGGAGAGAAGAAGAATAAATAAATAAAAATCCAAATTTTTTTTTTAATTCAAAATTTTTTGCGTCGATATATATTTAGTTTCCCCCTATATATTCAATGTATACATTCAATTCAATATGTAAAATTTATAAACATTTATATTTATTTATGTTTTGTTACCATGGCAACCATTTCTCCTATCTTTCCTATGAATGAAGTATAAGAGTAAAGTGTGCTTCAAACAATTTTGAGAGCAAAATGAGAATATACAATTGAAAGAGCATCTAAAAAATAATTGATTTTTTTGAATTTTAATCAAAATCGTTAGAGCGAATTTTGAGAGAATCGAAAAAAACTGAAAAAGTACATCAGTAAAGTAATAGTATTTTTTGATTAAAAGCTTATTTTCACGCCTCAGGAGGGTACGTAACTTAAATATAAAATTTCAACCTTTCTTCATGCTTTAAATTAAACACAGAAACCAGACCATGTTGCGAAAACCACTTATAATACTGTACAACGTTTCGACTGCTTATTCTGCAGTCTTTTTCAAGTACTGTGCACTTGTTTCGACTCAAGTGAACAGTTCACTTGAGTCGGAGCAAAATAAAAATTCCCCTAATAATTCAATTATTTTATTAACTGGTTTTTAAGGTAAAAATGTGTTGAGTCTAATCGCGTTGTCAGCTACCTTTGTCTTTTCAAGAGTGACCTCACTCTACGAGATGAAGCGTTTCTTAACGCTTTGAGGGACATGACAACTTGCTTAAAAAAAAATTCTATTATTTATAAAAAAAAAATATTTATAAAATTTCAAATGTCGTTACGTGTCAAGTTACTTTTTTATTTACTCATATGGATAATGGATTTTTTTTTATTCCCCTGACTATATCTCTATTCAATCATACGTGTCAGGGACTGGCACGTTTTGATTTACCCGAGGGACCTCTTTCTTTCTCTAGTTGGTTAAATTTTTTCCATGAGATTGATTTGAACCTCATTTGCCTTAAACTCATCTTCCAGATTGTATATATTTTATCTTTTTAACATAATTTTATAATGTATAATACTTTTCTCTCCATCTCAGAATTTAAATATTTTTTGTAAACAAAATAATATTTGTTTTCTATGAAGAAACAAAAATATTACGTGCTATTTCTTTAGTGTTGGAAAGAAAAACTGCTCAAGGAGGCGAATCCCAGGAACGAGATTAGCCTATGGAATTTATGGAAAGCCTAATCCTCGACGAGATTGTGCCGAGTGTATAGAAAGAGGATTCACGGCTCAATTCGATCCACTCAATTCAATTTCCAATGATTAATTTTTTATTATTTTCGGGATATTAAAACAAATAAATGAAGTAGAAAAAAATTTAATTATAAAAAAAAAAAAATATATATATATATTAAATTAAATTTATATTAAAAATTCGTTTACCTCTACTCTCTTTAAAGAGATCTAAACATAATAAGGATAGACTTTATTAAAAAAGCACTTTATTCGTTAATGATAAAGAATTAAAAATTAAAAAAAATTTTGCTTGGAATTTAAAAAGAATGATAAAACATGCTTTTCTTCATAAAATCCTTTTTTTTTAAATAAAATTTGCGATAAAGCTTTTCCGTGCTGAATTCTGAGCCCAAAAATACATTTACAAATGTTTTTTGTTCTCTAAATTATCTCAATTGTTCGAAAATATTATATAGAAGCTAGGAGAAAAAGCTCTCTGTCTAGGCGTAAGGCTTTTAAAATAATAATAATAATTTGTACACTTTAGAGAGTGTATACTACTAGTATTTTTAAAAATACACTATTTGAATTTCGTGTCAGATTGTATGTAGGGGCGCTGCGATCACTCATGCAATGCAGATGGCGTGCATGTCGAGATGCGGCAGCTATCTTGTTTTTTCTCAACTAATTTAAATGAGATTGTCACAGATGTAACAACCTTTGTAATCTTATCTGAATTGTACCTGAAGAAGGCCATAGAATGTGGCTTATTAATTATAACAACTGTGAAAGCCTAAACTCCAAAATAAGAGAAAGTAATAGAAGACATAACTTAGTTATTTGCAAACTAAACCAATTTTTGAGATAATTCCAAGATTCCCGAGGAGGAGAAGGGAAGGGGGAGGTTATCATCCATTATTATAATCAATAGTAGGGGTGGTAAAAAAAAGATTTCTCGATTTGTACTGAATCTGATTATCGGTATTGTATTTTATTTAAATTTGATATTAATTTACCGAAAACAAAACTTATTAGTACATTAATACAATACATTCTTGCTTTATTTAATTTTAACCATTATTTTGACATTTTACCTCTTGATATTTTCTAACATTCATTTTTTTTTTTTTTTAAATAATATAGCCTACCCATATTAATTATCATCATATAACTGCAATTAAATTTTAACCTTTCAACAAAAATAATAATAATGTATTTACATAATTTACTTAATTAATTATTTCAATTTGAATTTTAATTACTAATATAATAGAAAATTAAATTTTGTTTAAAAAAACTCTGGTGTGACAGGCCGCATGGCACACAACTTTCTCTTACCTTCCATAATTGAAAGTTGTGTTCATCTTTCCTATGAAGTACCATAAAAGAGTAAAGTGTGCTTCAAACAATTCTGAGAGCAAAATGAGAATATACATTTTAAAAAGGAACTAAAAAAATAATTGATCTATGAATTTTAATCAAATTTTGAGAAAATCGAAAAACTGAAAAAATACTTCAGCAAAAGTATATCAATAAAGTACTAGTACGTTTTGGCCGATTTTGTTCAAAAGCTTCGTGTTACGTCCCATGGGGGTACCTAACTTAAATATAAAATTTCAACCTCCTAGCTCTTTTCGTTCTTGAGATTTTTGAAAGAAAAAAAGTAAAATAATTGCTTTTCAATAAATTGAGTGAAATCTAACTAAATTCAAATTGAAGTTAGAACTTCATTCGTTGACGATCAATAAAAGTTTTTTTTTTTTAATACAGTTGGAAAATGATTTTGCTTCATATTATATTATCATTTTCTGTGTATTTATCATTTATAAATGAAATACATATTTAATGATGAATTAGTACTTTATTAATATTAATTAATTATTTGTAAAAAATATTCATTGATTCGAAATTTATCATTATTTTTGCCGCTAGGTTTGTTCATTAAAATATTATATAGATTTATTATTATATGCAACAAAATAACAGAGTAAAAATACTTTGATTAACAAAATCCCATTTTATTTTTCATTGTTATACGAGCTGTTAATTTTGAAAATTGTGTGAATCTCAATTATCTCTTTTGAAGCTAATTGAGCCTTTTCTGTTCTCTATAATTGAAATCATTTTTTGACATTTATTCGTAATTATTATTTTAATTTGATGGATCGTTTTATGTTAAAAGAGGGACTTGCATTTTTTCCTAGATCCAATATTATACATATAGAGTGTTTTTTTTTATGTAATTTTTCAAACATGAATTAAAAAAAAAAACATATTTTTGATCGTTAGACTTTTTACTTTCTCTTACCCATATATTTAGAGAGAAAGTATTAGATTCATGACAGAGATTTTGATGGAAATACACGTTTGGAGGCCCCCTGAGTCTAAAAAAACGAAAAGAGCTTGGAGAATGAAATTTGATATTTAATTTAGGTACCTCCCTGGCACGTAACACGAAGCTTTTAAACAAAGTCGGCCAAAGAGTACTAATACTTTAGTAATGTACGGTACTTTTTTAGTTTTTTTTTTTTTTTTTTTTTTTTAAATTTTCTCTAAACATTTTGATTAAAAATTATTAATTTCCTAGCTCGGGAAAATCAAATTTCTATTTAAAGTGAATTTTGTATACATTCACTTACAAAATTTAAAGTTTTAACGTTCTGTTAGTGGCACCTAAAAACTCATAAGATGTGCGCATATGTATCTGACAGATACATTGCTATTTTTATGACTAAAAAATAAAAAAAATAAAATTTAAATTCATAAATTTTCTATCGATATTGATCTTAAATTTTTTATGATAATTTTTATTCTTGTTTATATACCAATTATGAAAAATTGATCTCTGTTCATAATAATATAATAATGATGAACAGAGATCAATTTTTCATAATTGGTATATAAACAAGAATAAAAATTATCATAAAAAATAAAATTTAAATTTGCAACAATTGAACAATTTTAATGTTCTAAACAAGGAATAAAACTAGAATTTTAAAATATATAGGGTAAGAGAAAGTAATATATTACGATTATATGGAAATATCACAATCTACACAAATATTTTTGCTGTGTTCTAGACACAAATATTTTGTACATTTTATGCAAGAATATTTTGGTAGGCGAGATTTTTTTGCTCGTTCTACACCTTTTTTTGTACAAACCTAGTTGATGCACTGTCAAAAAGAGTCTCTTGAACAGGGGGGATTGTGCTTAAACTAAAGATGCCTTGAAATACAAATTCTCCATGTATCTACCAGATACAAGCGACTAACGAAAACAAATATTTTCGATAAACGCCGGTATTGGATGTTAAGATTTATTTAATAAATTAAACTCTTTTTTTATTTTCATTCGTTTCTAATGCGCGCTATAAATCCATTCATATAAATTTTATAATATCATAAAACAATTATTTTACTATAAGCTTTACTCTAAGAACTAACAATTAGCGTTTTTAACAAAATTAGGTCGCTGGGGGGATATAAATCAGATCAGGTATTTTTTTTCTTTTATTAAATTAAAATTATTTCTAATTTAATTGACATGTACTATATAAATTTATAAATATTTATAATTTATGTTTATAAGGTTGAAGTGAAGTAGCGTTTCTCTACAGGATCAATAGAGTTAAGTAAAGTTAAAGCATAAATCAAATCTGAACTCGGATGGGTCAAAGGTTCAAAAATGGCGTAGGCAACAAGTTATCACATTTATAATATGTATTTAAAGGGCACGAAAGCCTTACTCTTGAAAAAATCTGGAAGTAAAATAATTAATAGATTCAAAATTGTCATATGCTCTGTGTATTTTAAAAGTTGACTGCTTGAAATGAACTATGGCTATTTTTCAAGATTTTAATCTAATATTTGGATATTTTATACACACTAGAGAACCCTGAATAAATACAAAATTTCATAAGAATTAGAAAAATATGTAAAAAGTCCAAAGGGGACCGGACCCCTTTTTGAATCGAGATTAACATGCAAATCCCCATAGGGATTTAACATTGGCTCTATGAAAGGAAGAGCCGGAAAATGAATTTGAAAAAAATTTAAATACACCAGTAAAGTGCACTTCAAACAATTCCACGAAAATTTTTTTCTGATATACTTTTTAAAGTGCATATAAAAAATAGTTGATTTATGAATTTTAATCAAAATCGTTAATGCCAATTTTGTTAAAATCGAAAAAAAAAAACGAAAAAATACATCAGTAAAGTGTACTTCGTACTATTTCCACGAAAAATTTTTATGATTTACTTTTTGAAGAGCATCTAAAAAATAGTTGATTTATATGAATTTTAATCTAAAAAGAAAAATATTTATATTCTGTTACCATGGCAACAATTTCTCTTATCTTTCCTATGAAGTAGAAGAGTAAAGTGTCCTTCAAAAGATTTCAAGGACAAAATGAGAATATACATTTCAAAGATCATCTAAAAAAATAATTAATTTTTGAATTTTAAACAATTTTGGTTGAGCGAATTTTGAGAAAATCGAAAAAAACTGAAAAAGTACATCAGTAAAGAACTAGTACTTTTTGGCCGATTTTGTTCAAAAGCTTTTTCTCACGTGCCAGGGGGGTACCTAACTTAAATATAAAATTTCAACCTCAGAGCTCTTGGTTCTTGAGATATTTTGTTCACAGACAGACAGACCAATTTGCGGGACCCACTTTTTTGGACTCAGGGATCCATCAAAATCTCGACATCGAATTTTTGGCATAATCGCAATACTCTCTCTATATATTTCATATATAGGGTAAGAGAAAGTAATAATAATTAAATAAAATAGTATTTGATTTGTCGGGCACTCCAAGTGAACCAGACCTTGCAATGATATAGAGATGTTAAATGTAGATACAATCAATCTTTTGCTCAGGCAGCCACTCGAGTGCTCAAGAAAAAAAACTCTGATGAATGAAGATATTGATTTTGCGAAGAAGTCAAATTTGATATACAAGTTAATCATTGTCTTGGAATTCGAACTCGCTGATGGAATGTTTTTGGCTAATCGATTAGAGAGAATTTTGTTTTTGTTTTTTTGTTTAATAAACAGACGAACATTTTTATCTTACTTAATTCCGAGGATTTTCATAGTAAAATAAGAAAAATTCAAAGTGAGTGATATTTTAGGGCGAATGAAATTGGCCCGAGCATCTCGCGAGGATTCTGGATAACAAATGGACATCAAAACTGCTATCATGAAGACGACGACCTCACAAATGGCCAGCAGGACATCCCTAAAGAAAATAGAGAGAAGACATTTAAGAAAAAAATACTGGGCGGGATTAAATAAAAAATAAAAAAAAAGAGAGAGAGAGAAACCAGGCTCAACGATGATAAGTCTACTTTATGAGCAACACTCAATTTAGATCTAATTATTATAGAAATTTTTATAAAAAGAAAATAAGACAATGATCACATTGCTTTTAAGAAATTATCACTTTTATTTACTCTAAATAAAATATTTTAATATTATTTATTTAAAAGCGACATTTTTATTTATTTTCTCTTACCCTATATATGAAATATATTGAGAGATTCATGTCAAAAATTCGATGTCAAGATTTTGATGGAAATACATGTTTTGAGGTCCAAAAAAAGTTCATCTCGTAAAATGGTCTGTATGTCTGTGATCAGAGTATGAAGGAAATGAGCTACGAGGATGAAATTTTATATAGGCTCTATAGTTAGGTACAGTGAAGGACAATATTAAGTCCCACCCATGCGTTTTCTACTTGTGATTATTTCATTATTTAAAAAAAAAAATATTATATATTTTTTAATGGAAACTTTCATGGTTCAAACCTAGAAAATTTCCAATCAAGATTTTCAATTTCTTTTATAAAAACAATGAAATAATCACAAGTAGAAAACGCATGGGTGACTTAATATTGTCCCTCACTATACCTCGCTGAGGCGCAAAAATAAGCTTTTAAATAAAATCGGTCAAAAAATACTTTACTTAGGCTAACTGATATACTTTTTCAGTTTTTTTCGATTTTCTTAATATCTGCTTTAATGATTTTGATTAAAATTTAAATCAATTATTTTTTAGATGCTCTTTAAAATGTATATTCTCATTTTGCCCTCAAAATTGTGTGAAACACTTGTTTGTGTACTTCATAGAAAAGATAGGAAAAATGATTGCCAGGATAACAAAATATAAATATTTTCCCGTATTTAAAAATTTTACATCTTGTAACCAGACCCACCAGATTTTTTCGAGGTGTACTGATCCGAGAGGTAATCCCCCCCTCTTAAGCATAGGCGCCGGAACTGGGGGGCGGGCAAGGGTACATTTCCTCCCCTGGCATTCTATAGGAGGGGGCAGAGGGGGGCAATAAGTCTTTTATATCATTTATTTTTTTAAATGATACATTTTTACTTTTGAAAAATAAAATCTTTTAAATTAAAAAAAATTAGAAGAGTAAGAAATTCATTTTTTTCCAAAATATTTTATATAGAACCTATCGAATTTCTGAATTTCTAAAAACATTTTATATTGAATTAAAATAAGAAAATTAAAAATATTTATTTCCTTCAAATAGTATAAATAAATATAGCCTAAAAAAACTTTTGATAAAATCACTAGCAAATTTTTTTAAATTTTAATTTTTTTAAAATTGTGATTTTATTTAAAATTTTTAAAGCTTTATAGTAGATTTGTTTTTGTTTTATACTATTTGAACATATTAAATTATTTTAATTTTCTAAAATAAATTTTTTCGCCTCCCCCCTGATTCAAATTCGTTCCAGCGCCCCCCCCCCCCCTCTTAAGTGAATACATTTTAAAGAATATATTTTTTATAATTTTGAAACAGTATTTAAAATTTTAACACCGTTTCTCTCTATATATTTCTCTTTATTTATAATTTTTCGGGAATTCGGGAGGTGGGGGGTAGGGGTTGTACTTTAATATCGAATAAAGAAAGTCAATATGAGATTAAGTAATTTCAAAGTAACAATTAATATTTTTAAATTTAAAGTTTAAAAAGACCATAAATAAAAATATTGATAATTAAAGTGAAATTTAAAAAAAAAAATGTTATTAGGAACTTTTTTTATTTTTTATTTAAGGTCTTTTTTTAATTTAAAAGTGTTAATTCTTACTTTTCCTAAGGAGATGGTTTTAGTTTTTGGCATTTAACTGAACAAATAATTGATACATTTAAACTCTTTGATATGATCTCTTAGCCAAAAGCTGAACTGACCGATTGGGGGTGAAATGCTGGCTGGTGGCCTAAGGGCTCGGGATTTCCGGTCCAGCGTTCTCTGGCTCACTTCAATTGTGTGTTGAATGGTTAAGTTCGAGATTGTAGCACGACACGCTCAACCGGAAATTCAAAGGTCTCAGGTTCAAGCCTTAGGGTAGCTCCTTTTTTGCTTTCTCTTACCCTATTTCTTCTAGTTTTATGCTTTAAAATTCTTAATATATAGAATACTCCTTTGAAAATCTAAGCAAAATTTAAATAACTGTTGATCTAATTGAAAAAAATGTGGTGTGACTGGCGCACAGCACACAACTTTCTCTTACCTTCGGTAATCGAAAGTTGTGTTCTCTGCTTGTCACACCAGATTTTTTGTGTCGATATATATTTAGTTTCCGCAAATATATTAGAATTTAAGATGTCAAATTGATAAACATGGGAAAATATTTATATTTTGTTACCATGGCAACCATTTCTCATATCTTCTCTATGAAGCACAAGAGTAAAGTGTGCTTCAAATAATTTTGAGAGCAAAACGAGAATATACATTTGAAAGAGCATCTAAAAAATAATTGATTTTTGAATTTTAATCAAAATCGTTAGAGCGAATTTTGAGAAAATCGAAAAAAACTGAAAAAGTACATCAGTAAAGTACTAGTACTCTTTGGCCGATTTTGATTAAAAGCTTATTTTGTCGGTCCCGGGGGGTGTTTAACTTAAATAAAAAATTTCAGCCTCATAGCTCAATTCCTTCATGCTTAAAATTGAACACACACACAGACAGACAGACGCGAGACAGACACACACACACACGAGAGAGAGAGAGACCATGTCGCGAAAACCACTTTTTTGGATTCAGGGGACCTCAAAACGTGAAGATCCATCAAAATCTCAACATCGAATTTTTGACATGAATCCAATACTTTCTCTCTATATATATATATATATATATACATAGGTAAGAGAAAGTAAAAATAATTATAAATTTAAAGTCCTCTCTATCGTTGTATTTTGTATCAGACGAATGTCCATCCGAATATGGCATATATAACCTAAAATTTGCTATGAATTTGAATAAAATAAAGAGAAAAATATGGTATGCTGATCGCACAGTACATAACTTCGGTAATCGAAAGATGTGTTCTGTCTGTACTTGTCACACCATATTTTTGTGTCGATATATATTTAGTTTTCGACAGATAATTTGTGGAGATCCTGGTTCGAGTCTAGAGTGCGCAATTTTGCCACAAGCTCATCTCGCAAATTTGCTATCGTAATACGATATATTGACTGACTTAGTCGCAATCTATTTGAGCGTTGATTGAAAAATTTCCATCTTTTTCAAACAAAGCTCTACCTAGTTAATAGAGGGTACTTACCAGTTAAATATAAAATTTCAACCGCGTAACTCATTTCTTTCTTGATTTAAGCTGAACACAGACAGACAAACTATTGAGGGACCCACTTTTTTGGAATCAAGGGACCTCAAAAACGTGTATTTCCATCAAAATCATCGAAATTTTTGCATTGAATACAATACTTTCTCTCTCTTTATATATATTATTATTCATATTTCACCAATCAATTGTTATGTTAAATATTATCATTTCTCTTATAATTTTATTAACACCTCATCTTCTCAATAAATTGGAATTTTGAAATTAAAAAATGTTTGTAGTAATTTTGATATGCTCTAATGTTTGGATAGGCAAAGCACTTTGGTTATAAAGATTTTCACCAGAGCGCAGCACAGATCAATGAACGCCTGCAATTAGTCAAGTTAGATTACCAACAATGATAACATGCTTTGCTTTGACGCTGCTAGGAGATCAAGAAAACATCTGAAATAAAGAATATTATATTGCCTTTTATTTTAGATACAAAATTTCATAAGAATTGGAAAAAAAATTTTTTAAAATGTGTAAAAAGTTCCAAAGGGGATCGATCCCCTTTTGAATCGAAATTAACATTCAAATCCCCATATGGGGATTTAACATTGCTTCTATGGAAGAAAGAGCCGGAAAATGAATTTGAAAATTCTGAAATACATCAGTAAAGTGTACTTCAAACACTATTCAAAAATTTTATTGATATACTTTTTAAAGAGCATCAAATATATGAATTTTAATCTAAAAAGAAAAAGATTTAAATTCTGTTACCATGGCAATCATTTCTCCTATCTTTCCTATGAAGTACAAGAGTAAAGAGTACTTCAAAACAATTTTAGGGCAAAATGAGAATATACATTTTAAAGAGAATCCAAAAAATATTTGATTTATGAATTTTAAAAAATTTTGGTGGGGCTAATTTTGAGAAAATCGAAAAAAACTGAAAAAGTACATCAGTAAAGTACTAGTACTTTTTGGCCGATTTTGTTTAAAAGCTTATTTTCACCCCTTAGGGAATTATATTTAAAATTTCAACCTCATGGCCCTTTTAGTTCCTGAGATATTTTGTTCATAGATAGACAGACAGAGCAGACCAATTTGAGGGACATTTTTTGGACTCAGGGGACCTCAAAACATGTATATCCATCAATATATCGACATCAAATTTTTGACATGATCGCAATACTTTCTCTCTCTATATATTTCATATATAGGGTAAAAGAAAGTAAAAATGAAATTCATTGAATAAATTCGTATTAGTTAAAAATATCGAAACATCTTTCTGTATTTTATTAATTCTCATGATAATTCCAAAGACTTTGATCTTATTCGATGTAAAGCACCATCACTAGTAATTTTAGGATTATTTTCTCATAATAATTACAAAGTTAATTATTTTTAATGATGAGACAAGTTGCCTAGAAAGACAGAACCATTATTTTTTTCCATTAGTCTGGTTCAATTTAACTTCTTCAGAATAATAATATTTGCATTTTTCTTCAATCTATTATCATATAATCCGGGCTTGAATTCCAATAGCTAGATGAGGATTTAAAAAGTATTATCTTAAAACATAAAAGAGTTCTACTTGCTGTCGTGGTTATTATTATTAGAATTTGAATCATTTTACAAAATCTTCTGACTTTTTTTTTATTTTCTTTGCTCACCGAATTAAATATCAAAAGAGAAAATTAATATAAGAGAAATTTTACGAAATAATAAAGAAAATTTTTTTTTGTTATAAGACTTTAGATATAGAAATTTAAAAGGGGGGGGGGGGAAAAACATATACCGTAGATCAGGAGTATTTTTCAATGAGCAGCCGGTCAGACAATAACCAATAAATATCAGAGGGGTGCGGGTCGCACCGAGTGACACCCTACCGGGAAAAAAAATTAAAAATAAAATAAAAAAGACAATTTGTGAAGTGGCTGTTGTATTTCAACAAGATTTCCATCTCGAAGCAGGCAGCCAGGAAATAACCTTTACGAAATGAAACTCAAGAGGAAGCAGTAGAGACAGTTTCGGCTTTAATTAATTAATTAAAGCCGAAACTCTTGAGTTTCATTTCGTAGAGGTTATTTCCTCGCTGCCTGCTCCATCCCCTATTGATAAAATAAAAACTTGACGCATCACAATAATCACGATTTTTTTTTAATAAAAAAACAAAGTGAAAATTGATCTATAAATTTTCAGTTTTCACTTATATATAGGGTGTCTCAAAAGAAACTTTATATTTTGTGAGTCGATAAAATAAAAAATAATTTGACTATAAAAAATATGTTTATTAATTATTAAAGTACACTCTTTGGGAATTTATTTCTTAAAAAATAACATCATCCAGATGTAAGCCTTCGCGTTCACGGCACTCATTTACTCAACCACAAAAGTGCCAATGACCGCTCGACAGGTCGACTCTGCGAATTTTTGCGATTTCGATGCGAATATTTTCTTTTAATTGCTCCAAAGAAGTTGGTATGGATTTGTGTTAAATTTACCTAGAAATGTATAAGATATTTCATATTAAACAAAGTGTTACGTATTTAGCACTGTACGTAGTACTAAGGGGGACAGAGCTTATGCAGAGACTCCGGTGTCTGTCCGTCTGTACGCATAAAAAGTACGGCCTGAACTAAAGATCGTAGGAAAATAATAATTACATATACGTATTCAGCATAAAAAACTGGTTCAGGGAAAAATACGTTTTGGTCCCTAGACCTTCCAATTTTTGAGTTATTAATTCTTAAAGTTACGATTTCTCCCATAGGAAATATATAGAGAAATATTTATGTATTCTTTGCATTTGTATATTCTATGAATAAATGAATGACTTTTGACTTGAGCAGTATTTCACGTAATATAGAACTGGCAACATTGCATTCATCAGCTGTTTATTTTAAATTCTAAAAGCCTTAAATTTTATTTTATTTAATATATATTACAATGATTATTGCAAATCAGTTTAAATACAATGGACGAATTGCGAGAAAAAATATCGTAAAATGGAAAAAAAATGTAACTGACAGCTAGAAAAGAGAATTATTTTATGCAACGTTGCCAGGCTGATCTGGCTCTCGAGACTTCCTTATTTTTAAATATTGGCGACTGTCATTTTGGAGAATTTTTTGACTTTCTTGTTAAAATATCTTTAAAAGCCTTGGGCAGAAGCTCTTGATTTTATGTTTAACGTATTCCTCGGAAGTGAATTGATAAAATGTAAGTTTTTTTGTTTTTGTATCTATTGCAGAGGTGGCTATATAATTCGATATGTGTGCGTTTCGTCGATATTCCCCATAGACTACATGTTAAATTTCAATTTTTAAAAAATTAATTACACGATAACCCTGTGTCAGATCTGCTTCAAAATTTTATTTTAAACGTATGTGATAGTGATTAATAACATATTAAAAAATTAGCTTTTAATCTAATAAAGTGCTTTAATGTCCGAACAACCTTAAATATGGAGAAATAACTTAACCTCTTTTGACCTCTCAATTTGTTTGAATATAAACAAATGTGGCCATTTTTTCTTAAATATGAAGAAATAACCTCTATTAAAATGTTTAATGTCAAGAAAATCCACAGTGAGAGCGCCCCTTTGAATTTACTACAGTAAATTCTTTCCTATTTTATTTTTGACGCGCAGAGAATTTTCAAATGCGGCTCCTGTGATAGCAGAACGATTGCAACGACGGCAGCGCATTCTAGCGGCGTTGTTGTGCTCTGCTCATTCTATTTGACGTTTTTCAAGAATAAAGGATAAATAACCTTCCTGTCTAAAGGATTCTTTTTGCGAATATTTTATTGCATCATTAATTATAAATTTTGTCTATAAAACGAATATCATGATCTTTTCTATTAATTTTTCTGTCATCACCGATAGATAGTTATTATAATTAACTTATAAAAAATTTTTTTCGAATCTTTAAAAAATGTTCGCATAAATATTTATTGTTAATTTTTGTTGAAACGAAACCGACAATGGCCATTTCGCGATTATCCCTTTGTCTTTTGACGTTTATTACGGCATTTGCATTTTTAATAGCGAATGTTAGTAATTTACTTTCTGTTAATGTCAACTTGGAAGAGGATGCCCAATCTTTTTTGATGCATGGAATTTCACGAAAGTCAATTTATGATTTCAAAAAGAATAAACGAAAATTAACCATTAAAGACTCACCGGACAATTTAATGTGGTTTTTGCAAGTAAGTTTTATTCATCACTTTTTTTTATTTATCTTTTATATATTAATGCAATTTTTCAGATCTCCGATATACATATTAGTATTTTTCAAGATCCACTGCGAATTACAGAATTTCAAGAATTTTGTGAAGTTACAATATCATCAATTAAGCCTCAACTTGTTTTGGCCACAGGTGATTATTATTATTAAATAAAATATATTTTAAATATCCAATCATTTGAAATTGATGGAATTTTTAAGAGCTAATTGAATTTTTGAACTGCTTTGCTATGTTCAAGCATTGATATTAATTCACATTTTAAATTGATATATTTATTTACTTTTCGTTATCTTTTTTGATATTTTCATAAGTAACTCGCCCGTTTTTGTAGTTCAATTGCATCATTTCCTGACCAGCCCTTGTTTATTTCTAAAACTGATCTCTTTCTTCCTAATCACTAATTCTCTCTCATATTTTTTAATTTAGTCTCAAACTCACATACTATTAAAATCTTCATTTTTTATTTTACACCGTTATGTTCTCCTAAATCATTTATTCGAAAAAAAGTTTTGTCATAATTTTCTTAAAATAGTTTTTGGATCTGAGTGTTTTGGACCTATTAATAAAAGTTCCTCCTTGAAATTAACTTTCTATTCTTTATTTTTAAAATGTTAAAATATTACATTCATAAGAGGGTAGAAAAATGAAAGAGCAGCTAGAGTTTTTTCTTTTGCTTATTTAATTCACACAGCTAACGTTTTGGTTCCCTATTTGAACCATCTTCAGAGCTGGTGAAATGTCATTATGAAAATGTCAAATGGATTTTATATATATACATAGTTAAACCAAACCCTTATATTTTTAAGTACCTGGTCATCGCATACTGTGTATTTATATATAGGCCTATATATATATATATATTTTTTTAATTTTCCCATCTCTCAACAGAGTTTAATTAACTCTAGAGAGACGGAGGAGACATTGACAATATTTGAAAATTTTCACGGCAAGCGGGATTTGAACCCGAGCTGTATAGCAACTCTAGATTCCTAATCCACAGCTTATCCGATTAGCTCCTCCACTTATATAAGGGTTTGGTTCAACTTTGTATAAAATCCAGTTGACACTTTCATAATGACTTTTCGCCAGCTCTGAAGATGGTTCAAATACAGAACCGAAACGTCAGCTGTGTGAATTAAATAAAAAAAGAAAAACTCTAGCTGCGACTCTCATTTTTCTACCCTCTTATGAATATAACATCACAGCTATAAATTGCGTTTTGTTAAAATATTAAATTTTTGAAAAAGTTAGGATCAAACGGTGCATAATTACTATTAAAATCTTAACATAGTTTTGTTAACCGCTTGTTCTTATTTTAGGAGATTTGACTGATGCTAAAGTAAAAGATAACATGGGATCTGGCCAATTTCTCGAAGAGTGGAAACATTACAAAAATGTTCTTGACAAAACCAAAGTAGCTGAAAAAACAGTTTGGCTGGATATTCGTGGAAATCATGGTATTTCGATATTAATTATAATTATGAGTTGGGAAAGAGAAAGTACAGGAGCAGCAAAGAAAAGAAAGCCTTTGGGCAAATGCCGAAGGAGACGTTTCGGACAAATTTTATTCGCTCATCCTCAGTCCTTGTATTCTTATAATTATAACACAGGGAAATAAAAAAAAAATTTCTGTTGCATGAGCTTATGAAGTCAATTTAGATAGATATTATTCTCCTCCTTTTATGATGTAATTTCCCGTTTAAATTGGATTACCTTTGTCTCAAAAAGTAGAGTCAATTCAACAAAATATTATTTTCGTATTCAGTGAGCAAAATTACCTAAAATTGCCCTGTGTAATCAACAAGATGTAATTATTTAAGATTGTTCACTAGGACTGTTATTATATTATGTTTGTTTGTTCATTTTCAGTAATTTCTTTTTGAACTTGTCAAAATAATTTTTTCAATTTTTCAGATAACTTCAACGTTCCGAGTCCGAGCTCAAAACAAAATTACTATAGAAACTACTCGATACAAGGACAAAAATACCCTCGATCATATTACTATGATATTAAAATAGGCCATGAATTATATTCATTTATAGGAATCGATGCTTGTTTGGAACCAGGACCGAAAAGACCGTTTAATTTTATCGGAGTTTTAACATTCAGAGAACACGAACATATAGAACATCTGGCAAAGACAAGCTTCACTCGTGGAGCAAATTATACAATTTGGTTTGGACATTATCCTACATCCTGTATTTTAGCACCGTCGGGTATTAGTGTCCGAAATCTTATCGGGAAATATCCGAATTCTTTGGCCTATTTATGTGGACATTTCCATACACTTGGAGGCACAGTACCGAATATGTACACTCTTCAACAAGCGGGATTTCTTGAATTAGAACTTGGCGATTGGAAAGACAACCGATAGTAATTATTATTTAAAAATATTAATAATAAAATATTTTTATTGATTCTAATTTTATTTTTAAGTTTTAGGCTTGCTGCTATTGACCATGGAACCTTGTCTTTTGTAGACATTGAACATAACACCTGGCCGCTTGCTCTTATAACAAACCCTAAGCATGCACAGTTTATGATTCCTAATAAAGAGAATATAAGCTTAATTGAATCTTCCACTCATATTAGGTATTAATTTTGAACTCTCCTTAAATGCTGTTGCTCAAGTTGGTTTATTTGTGAAAGAAAACGCAAAATTTTCAGCAATTTTTTATTAAATATAAGCCAAATATTTCGGCATATTAAAAATAAATATACTGTACAACGTTTCGACTGCTTATTCTACAGTCGTTTTCAAAACTGTACATTTGCTCCGACTTCCAAATGAACTAACCTCTCATTGGTCCCTTGGAGGTTAGTTCACTTTAGTCCGAACAAGTGCATGCTACTCTCAAGTGAACTAACTCTGACCGTTCAGTTTAGTCCGATCAAATGCACACTACTTGAAAACGACTGCAAAATAAGCAGCCGAAACGTACAGTATTTATATTTTTAATATGCAATTAATACAAAATGTGGTGTATAGTTAAAAACTCTCATAATAATACTATTGGAACCCCTCTTCAGTGGATCTCTAATAAAACGAAAAAGAGAGACATTCATGAGAAGAGAGGATGGGTCACAAAGAATGTTTCGGAAGTATTTTTTTTAATCCAAGAAACAGCTCAAGCAGAATATCATCCAATTCTTGAAGGTTTACATGCAGTTTTTATAATAATTTTAACCAATTATTTTTCAGAAATTTTATTTACCGACGACTGAATGCAATACATAGTTTCGGTCATTCATTATAAAAAACAATTTATAACATAGCGACATTAGATTATATTATAATTGCATTCTATTTTTAAATTACAAAACTTGTTTTAATAAGTAATTTATAAACAACAAAAGCCAACATTTCTATATCTAATCACTGATGTAAAAATAGAATAGATACTATTACATTTACATCAGATCATTAGAATTAGAAATGTTGGCTATAAATTGTTGTTTATAAATTACTTTTGTAATTTAAAAAAGAATGAAATTATAATATATTATCCTATATTATAAAAAATCTTTTATATATTCCAGGCCTGATGGTAACATGGAATTACCGAAATTGTGTTTTGCAATCAGTCGTCGGAAAATAAAATTTCTAAAAAATAATTGGTTAAAATTATTATAAAAACTGCAAGTACGACCGGCATATTTCATAGTAAACCTTGAAGAATTGGAATTTTTCTCCAAGTCCAAAATTAAGTAATTATCAAAATCAAAGTTGTGTTTTTCGGTTTTGGAGAGTTTGGAAATATTACCTTATATCTAATAAAAAATTGCTGAAATTTTAGCGTTTTCTTTCACAAATTAATATTTAACATACACATTTTTAAATTTATTCTTACGTCCGAGTTTATTTTGTAAAATGGACAGAACCCATTTACAAAATAATCTTGTTTATTTTATACAAATGATTGAACCAGCCTTGGATTGTCAGATTAACACCTGTTGAAAGAAACTTCATTCAATGCAAGGGGGTAAAGGGGGTAATTACCCCCCCCCCCCCTAGATTTGAAAAAATGTTTGTTTCTTTTTGAAAAAAATTTTATTTTTGATATAAAATTTAAAAATGAATACTTAAAAATATGATTTGTATATATATTCCCCCCCCCCCCCCAGAAACTCTTCTGGATCCGCCATTGTATTACAATGGCAATTTATTTTTTTAAGTCTTTTTCTTTTTTTAATATTATAAGATCTCGCCTTTCCCAAGACTGGTTTAAGTTGAAAGTCGAATACCACTCGGGATTATAAAAAAATTAATTTTTCAAATTATAAAAATAGATTCGTTCCATAATATAAAATCCAGATTTATTTATTCCCACATTTGATGATTGATAAATTCACATATAATGAAATTATAAAATTAATTTTAAAATTTCTAATGTTAAGAGATTTTTGACCTTTTTACTTACCCATAATTAATTTGTCTTAATCTTTTTTTCTAACAATATTATATATGTTTAAAAAAATAGAATAGAAATGTTTTCTATTACTAATAAACTATATTTGATTGTTGATTTAAGGGTATTGGCTTTTTCATTATCTCAAATAACCAACGTCCGGATAAGAATTGATCATGGAAAATGGATTGAATGTCAACGTATAAAAAATACTCCGTTGTATGTAACTCAATGGAATCCTCAGAAATATAAACATGGCCTACATGAAATTGAGGTATTTTTATTCTCTTGAAATTTTAAAATTTTGATCTCTCATAATTTTAAGAAACTTACTCTAAAAATGAATGGGAAATAATTGATTAAAAATATAATAAAGGGGCTGGAAGATAGGATCTTCTATTAAACATTATTATCCGCATAGGCATATCCAGATAAGGGGCTAGGACTTATCCCTCCACTGGCTCTAGAGTGATATTAAAGGGAGAAAGGCTTGAGACAAACGTATTAATTACTAAATAATTTGCATTAAAATTCTTAAGGAGGTTCAGTTCAGGAGGGCACATTGAATTTTTAGTCCAAAACTACTGAGGCATTTTAAAGTATTTTTTATGCTCTTAATTACGATTAATTAAAAAATATTTTTTTTATATTTATCGAAAAAGTAAAAAAAAAACTCTATTATAAAAATAGTAATTTTTTTTTAATGTAAAAATCATTAATATCCAATCTATAATAATTAAATGAAATAGTGACAAAGTAAAAAAATAAATTTTTTATTTAATATATAATAATTAACGGCCATATAGTTCAGCACTCATGCAAAAAATGGCATATCAAGATTATGTTTAATAGGAAAGAGGGTGTTAATAATTATTTGGCTCACCCTTTCTATTAAACATATCATACACCACGTTCATTATTCAATATCAAGTATTATAATAGAATCAATGTTTGTTCGTTTTTATTAATTTTTTATGATTTTTTTTTAGGTTTTCGTAATGGATGCTGATGGACGAGAAAAAGCCTATGTACAACCTTTCTCACTAGATGGTTCTAGACCTAGTTTTAAACTCTCAGCAAGATTTGTTTTAATGTCCAACGTTAGTACAATGGTAAAGTAAAAAGATTTCAATTTTGCCGATCGTCACTATAGTTATTTTAATTTTGAAATTTTTAAGATAGTTCGAATTTTAGAATGATAGACAGGAAGAGAAGATGTCAGCCAAAAGAAGAGCCTCTATCGAATAAAAATCTTCATACAGAAGACGTTTGGGGTTTAATTAAATAAATCCATCATCAGTTCTTAAGAGATTATTGTCAATCTCAAGGTGTACACCATTAAGATGCAGATAGAATGGTGTACACCTTGAGATTGACAATAATCTCTTAAGAACTGATGATGGATTTATTTAATTAAACCCCAAACGTCTTCTGTATGAAGATTTTTATTCGATAGAGGCTCTCCTTTTGGCTGACATCCTCTCTTCCTGTCTATCATTCTAATCGTTGAACAGCCATTTCTCTTATCAACATCTTAAGTACGAATTTTGTAGGCTGACTGAAATGTCATGCCTACTTGTGCGTAGCATAGAAACGAAAAGAGATATCGGAATGAGACAAAAAAATGCATAAAAGTACATTTCTTTAGATACAAAATGCTATTTATTTTTCAATATCGTCCGTGTTTATACAGCGATTTATGCCTTTTTCATCTCATCGCTATTGATTTTATAAAATTGAGATTTTTTTGAAATATGAAATTTTATTTAGATCCATATAAATGAATTTGACGACAGCCAGATGGTATATATATATATATATATATATATATACCAGGTATATACTGTATATATACGGGGGTAGTAGGAAAAAAGAATAAAAAGGGTTATTAAGAAAAAAATGCATTAAAGATTCTTTTATCCTATTCGGTTCATGATGAACCCTGGTAGTCTTTCTCTCATGCCCAGTTGCACCAACATCAGTTCTTAAGCTCGTCTTATACATTATAATTAAACTTAAGGCGTTGCATCAACAGGTAATCGGGTTTTAAAGTCTTCTATTTATGCTTACATCTCAAGCAGTCAAATTTGAAGACTTAAACGCGCCTTGAGCCTGAATTCATATCCTAAAAAGCCAATTGTGATATTTAATCTATTCAATATTTATATATAGAAGATATATTTTTTTTAAATAAATCAATCTTATTGTTATTATTAAAAAAATTTATATTGTCATACTGCCTGAAAAGAATTTAAAAAAAATATATATATATATATATCTTAAATTTGGCAGGAATTTTTTTTTATATATTTGCAACCGATTTAGGACTATGGTTAAATATTCGAAAAAACCCCAAATAAGGGCCACCCTATATATATATATATATATATATATTTCGCGATTGGGTCTATGTGAAAATGGCTCCAAAAGAAGAAACGAAACGTTGAGTAAATCTCAACAACAAACATGACCTAAACCGAGAAAAATTATTTTCATATACTGTATATATCCGGCTGTTGGCTTGCGTTGAGCAAATTCATTTGAATAGATTTAAATAAAATTACATATTTCAATAAATATTCAATTGTATCATCATTTGTAAGAAATTCTTAAAAAAAAAAAAAATAGTTTATTTCCTTTATGAAACATAAGTTGTTATTAGAGAATTTTTTGATAGGATTTGACTTTTCATATGTTTGTGAAGACAGTTCTAGCACTATTCCTATTGAAAAAGTGACGATCGGTTTTTTTAATAGTCCACAAGTATATTTGTTTATAATAATGTTTTTTTATTTTAATATTTCAGTTCCAAATCTTTTATGGAGCAACACTAATTATGTGCGTTGTACCATTATGTGTAACAAGATATTTAAACTATTTAACACTAGGTAATTAAATAATATTTTTATTAATATTTTGAAATGGAAAAAGGAAGAGATTCTTAAAAAATTTGCTTATTTTTTTTTTACTGAAATACAAATAATCAAAATTGTATTTTTTTCCTTATTCCATTAAGTTAAATTTTAAGAATTATTTTAAGAGATGAGAGATAAATAATTGGCCTCTTCTCAATTTACGTGCTTTATTTAGAAATATTTCTATTTCACTTTATATATTACTATATGTATAATATAAATTTTCCTTAGACGGTTTGACACATTTTTACTCTTGATTACTTAATACTCGAAATAATACAAAAATACATGTATTTTATTCTTAAATGATATTATAGAACTTTTTTTCCACGCAAAGAGAAAGTTCAACTTTCGAATCTAAAGAATGAACCATTCTTGGCATTTGATGTAAGAAAATTTACTCATGTGACAGGGGCGTAGCTGACTGGTGCAACCGGGGCACCCAGTTTGGGGCACATTTGCTCCTACGCCACTATCTATCCGCTTTTTAATAACATAAACTGGATTTATAGGAGTTTAAATAATAGTCTAGGAAGTTTCTTTATCGTTGCAATAAATTCAAACTGCTATAGAACAAAATCTTTTTGTTTGATTTTAAATATCTCAATGATATGATATCAGGAGTAAATTCCCTAGGCAATCATTGAATATTTTTACTATTATTTTGAACAAAATATATTTATTAGTAAATGGACAACAGCAGAGAAGATTTATTTAGAAACTATTCAAGTTTACTTCTCTAGAATGCTGCGGCAGTTAGAAGGTCTTTTTTATATTAAAAGATGTATATACACTCAAAAGCAAAAAAATCCGGCCACTCTATTTTTCTGATAAAACAAAAAAAAAAAATTTTAAATGAAATTAACACAAACTATGTTATATTTAATAATAAATTAGATAATTTACAATGTAAATAACTAAGTAAGAAATTATATATATATATATGATTATATACTTCGCGTATATAAGCCGGGAAGAGATTTCAATATTTATTAATTCAAATAGCTGACAAAAGTTAGGATATCGCCGGGAATCGAACCAGGGATCCACCAATTTGTACTCGGAGTGCCCTACTACTAGACCACAGCACGGCATTCGGGTATTTGAATTCACTCAGAAAGCAATTTTAGGTGGCACCAAGTTTGAGTCCATTTCTTCTGATGACCAAAATTGCTTTCTGAGTGAATTCAAATAACCGAAGACCGTGCTGTGGTCCAGTGGTTAGGCGACTCTCGGCCTTTTGTCGGTTATTTGAATTAATAAATATTGAATCGAATGTAAATGTTAAATGTATAATTTCTTTATTAGCATTGCCAGCTTCGATTCATTTAGCATCAGTCTGTAATTACAATTGCACTTTCAGAATATTTATTTTTTATATATATTAACAGTATTATTATATGTTTTATAAATTATGTGGCTGTTATTAAGATTAATTATAATAAGGAAGAAGTTTACAATCAAATGAAAAGAGCTTCTATTATTAAATAAACTCTTTATTCAGGACGTTTCGGCATAGAATTACTATGCCATCATCATCTGCCTTTCTATTGATGAATGGGCGGGCTGATCTCAATCATAGCCGATACTCGGAGGTATTTACGAAGTTAAATATTCATTGACAAAATACATTGTTAATAATCAATTGTATTACATGCCTCAAGACAACTTTATTATTATTGTATGATATATGTCTGTTTAAGACTTATGTACAGTGCGGGACAATAATAAGTCCGACCCATGCGATTTCTACTTGTGATTATTTCATTGTTTTTAAAAAATATTATATATTTTTTAATGGAAACTTTCATGGTTTAAACCTAGAAAATTTCCAATAAAAATTTTCATTTTCTTTTATAAATACAATTAAATAATCACGAGTATAAAACGCATGGGTGGAACTTAATATTGTCCTTCACTGTACTTTTGAAAGGCTGATGATGGCACTATCTATGCCGAAACGTCCTGAATAGAGTTTATTTATTTGGCTGCAACCTCTTTCTTATTATAATTAGTTATGTGTTTAATTTATAAAAATTATAATTATTAATTGTAGTAATATCTGTTTTTTTGGGTTTCAAGATTAGGTTCTGCAATATATGATAAAAATAATTAATATAATACTTTTATTAAAAGTATATAAAAAATAAATATTCTGAATGTTTTATAAAAGAATTCTTGTTTCACACAAGTTCAATTGCTATTACAGATGGATGAATTGAAAAAAATAAATAAATTATCCCTTATCTCCCTTTTGACTATAAATTAACATAAATATCATTTATTTATTATTATAATAAATTTTTAATTTTATTCTTTGAATTCTTTTCATCAACAGCTAAGAAAATTCAACGACCTAGAATTTCTAATAAATTTATACAAGCAATAATAAGAAAAATTTGGGTACTCTCAACGATTGATAAAATTTTTTATCCACTAGTTTTTTATGCATTATATTTAACAATTGGTAAGTAAATTTTTATTCTAAAATTATTTTTACTCTAAATATTTACTTAATATTTCTCTCTATTTAAATAGGACCATGGTCAATTGGAGAAATAATTGAAGGTTATACTGGAATAATATTTGCCTGGGGGACGATTGTTAATGGATCATATCTACCAGGCTCATTCACATATGCTTATGGATTTCTCCAAGTGAGTTTACCAAATTAACGACCATCTATTCTGAAAACGAATTTTTTTGTTCTTTATTAGGTTCAGTCTTATATGGCCTAAGTTGCCGAAAAGACTGTGTGTATGTGTGTGTGTGTTTAAAAATATATATATATATATATATATATATACAATATATATTAAAATAAGACAACAGAATTGTCGTAAATTAAGAAAACAAATTTTAATTTGATTTTTTATTTTATTTTCAGATGATGATTTTTCAAATACCTTTAACAATCATGTTGGCTCATAGTGTAGATGTAAAGTAAGTTTCTATTAAATTTTTCAATTATCCTAAAAAATTTTCTAATTATTATTTTTTTTTTTTAGTTTTAGACGTCATTGGTCAACAAAATACAATACTATTTATGGAAGAGTATTTAGAAATATATTATTTATAATATTCTTAATCTTTCAAATTAAGCAAGCATATGCCTTCTGGTTGGCATATGGCACAATGGCCTTTGTTTTAGGCCCATTACGTACCTGGTCAATAATATTAGCAATATTTCTTTGGTATCAAGCCGAAAGAATTTCGTATAGAAAATACAGGTATATTTTATTATTCATAACACCGGCCTCCTAATTTCATCATTTAGAATATTTTCTAAGGTTTTGTGTGTTGTTTTCAAAAATCAAGACTTTTTAACCTTCAAGTAAGAATTTATGATTATTTCCGCAATTTTTTACATCTTTTTTATTTTTTTGTTTTTCTTAAGGCGCTTCCGGAGGCAAAGCTATTCGCGTGTTTTTGCCGATAAGATGGCGTTAGGGGTCTTGAAAATTTAGCCAAAAAGCCCAACTATTGGTATTACGCATAGGCAGGATGGTAGGGCTATATTTAATCTCATGTATTTGATTTTCGTTGATCTTTTAACAGCATAAAAATATATAAATATAAGCTTATAAGTGATCTGATAATGCCGGCCGTTAGACTAACTAGCCTGCCATCTTTTGCAAGAGTGCTTAACTATTTAACCGTTAATTTTCAAATAAATACTAAATTTATTTTTGACTTGGTCACCACTTTATTTAATTATTATAGGTTGGAATAATTTTTACTTTTAAAAAAAATACAATTTTTATTTTTTTTTTTTTGCATTTTCTATAAATAGAAAAAAAATATTTTTTAATTAATCGTATTTGAAAAAAAAGCATTCTATTATGTAAAATTGAAAAAATATTTTAAAATGCCTCACTAGTTTCGGACTAAAGATCGAATATGCCCTCCTGAAGTCCCTTAAGACTCCAAAGCATTCTCATTTCAATAAACTTAAATTAATTCAAGAATTATTTATTTTATTAACGGAATATTCTTACCTGATAGACAAAAACCGTCTTGATTTTTTTAAATTAGCGCACAAAAACCAGAAAGTTTGAAAAAAGTACAATCGAAGGCTAGTGTAATTATTAATAAATTATTGCTATATATAAAATAATTTTTGATTTTTTTTTTCTTTTAGGGAAACAACTCTATTATGGTATTCTTTTGAAAGTAACTCATCTCAAGAGTTACATTAACATGATGTTTTTTTATATAGATTCCTATTGAGTAAAAAAAACCAAAGAAAATTTCCATCTATATATATATATATATATATATATAGAAATATCATTCATTAGTATTGTGCCAACTTATTTATTTATTTAAAACAAATCCTGATATGAAACAGATAAGTCCTAGTCATATTTATTGCACAATAAAGTCTGTTTAGGAGACACCATCGAAGTATTTAAATTAAATAAAAACCAAACATTAAGGCCTATTTTAAATATTAATTGGTATTTATATTTTCTAGTATATATCACATATATATACATAATCAGACAAAGAATTAAGATAGATATCCTATCTGATAAAATAATGAATATAAGTATACCAAAACTATATTTTTAAAATTTATTTACCCGAAAAGAACATAAGAAAACGTCCTTTGCATTTATAATAAATAGTTCTACATTTATTATTGCACTTAAATTTAAAACTTGTAATAATTTTAATAATAGTTATGATACAATCATAACATTTCTAATTCACTTTCATTCATCACTATCTGTCTAAAATACTCTTCTCAGGACTTGAGAGAGTTGGACTGTCCCAAAAAAAAAAAAATCTAACACTTCCACGATGATAAGCTCGAGTTTAGCGATTTATTATTAAAATTTAATGAGATTACTTTTTTAATTTAAATCAGGATATACTAAATAAATTTGTTTTTCAATCTTTCGAGCTTAAAAATCTAAAAATCAAATATATATATATATATATATATATATATATATTTGATATTTAGTAAATAAAATTTTCAAAAATGATCTGATTTAAATAAATCTTTTATCTAATAACAAAGATATATGTATATATACTTCTGCATTATGTTCTTAAAAGTATTTATTTCTATTTTTTATTATGTTATATAACAGAAATTTGAATTATTAATAACTGACTAGTTCACCAGGCAAAAATACTCACAAATTTTGGAATATTCCCGTTGAGCCTCTCCCTCTCGTCGGCTCTGACCTTATTGTTATATCCAAATGTTACTTAATCTAAAAATATTTATAATAAAAAAACAAACACATAATTTGGTTACACTGTCATGTTTTGTCAATATAAAAAAACAAAACAAAAATAAACAACAATTAATATATTTCAAGTTTTTATTTGTTTTTCATTTAGTGTGAACTCTTTTTTTTTTTTTATTACAATTTCTGTTTGTTTGTTTTTTTTTTCATTATTAATTATACAAGGTTTTGACTCTTCTATCACCGATATTACCTATATTTTCAACCAGTCATTCAAAATATGGATTTAATCAATTTTACTTTCAGGCTATTATATTATAAAGGAAAAGGCTTATGGCCATGAAGAATCGAACCCCCTCGCCCAATTTTATATACACTGCGCGTCAAAATAGCGTAAAATTTTTCTTCTTGTTTCGCCCGGACCCTAATCTTTAAGACACAAATGAATTTAAGAAAAATTCTCACACTATTCCGAAAAAAGTGAAATATTTGTTTTTTGGTTGCTAGTTGTTAGAATAAATATTGAAATTCACTCAGAGCATCATTTCTTGAGATTATGTGAACCAAAATTTACCCGAGCTTGCTTCCCCCACCTATATATTCGGATTTTCTCCACTTCTTTTTATCAAGCCAACTACTGATATATTGGAAAAGAAACTCCAAGGATAGGAAAAAAAAAATGTAAGTAATTCAATATTCATATTCAAATTTGTAATATGAAAGTAGATGAGTGAAAATTAATATAGAATTTAACTATAAAAAATAGAAATAACTAGCAGAACAACATATTTCCCGTCCCTTCGCAAAATTTAATTTCGCATCCAGGAAAAAAAAACGATATTTAGTTATATATATATATATATACTTATCAGGGGCGTATATAAGGGGGGCCCCCCCCCCCGAAATTTCCCAAACACATATACATATATAGGGATATACAGATATCAGCGCAACAAATTTTTCCGCAGGATGGACAATTTTGGTTCAGCAATAGAAAAAAACTGTTCCGCAAAAAATTTCGTGTGAAAAAAAGTATAGTTTCTTAAAAAAAAATTTTCCACAGAAAAATTTTT
Source organism: Euborellia annulipes (assembly GCA_023213315.1). Classification (NCBI taxonomy): domain Eukaryota; kingdom Metazoa; phylum Arthropoda; class Insecta; order Dermaptera; family Anisolabididae; genus Euborellia; species Euborellia annulipes. Next base: position 135,385 of record JAKCPI010002469.1, read on the forward strand.
GAGTTCGGGCCCCCCCCTCCCGAAAAAAATTTCTATATACGCCCCTGATACTTATATTGGAAAATTTATCGCGGGGGTCGATAAAAATTAATATTACTAATTAATTTTGTTTTTAACTATCACTTTTTAAAACGTAATTGTTTGCCTATTTTTATCCAATCTCAATTATGATCAATTTTAGAAATTAAATTTAAATGCCTTACCATTTAAAAAAAGAGTAATAGAAAAAAATCAATTATTGAATATTTGTGAATAGAAGTTAAGGGAATTAAAAGAAAATTTCAAATTTGGCACCTATGAGAGAGAATCTGACATTTCACAAATTGTTTTCAAATATATTTTATATATTGATTTAATTTAATTTTTTGAATAGAATAAATTATATTTAATTATTTTTATATAAATTATAATTATTTTTTTTAATAGAAGTGTTAAAATCGAGAAGCTCGATTGCTTTGACTTTGACTCCATTGAAAAGGCAAGCGAATGCCGCGTCTCTTTATCTCTTCCATGACTTTGCCAACCAAACCGGCTACTCACATGTCGTCAGATTAACTTATTTATATTTCATCTTAATTATTTCTATTTTTTAAGGTCAGTAATGCATTTAAATATTTATTTAATTGGTTCAGGATTATTATTTTCAATAAATTAAATAATTAAAAATATTCTAAACTCGTGTTTCAACAGGATAACCTTTCTGTCTGTCTGTCAAATTTTATTTTCAATTTTATTTAATATTTCATTTCTTTTATTCTCTTAATTATTTAATATTTATTTTTAATTAATATCTGCATTATATAAACTAAATAGATTATTCGTTTTATTAAGTCTTTCACTATTTCCTTCACTTTGACAAATAATTTTTTTATTTTTCCTTTATTTTTAATTAGTTTAAATAATTATGGGTTTTGTTTTAAAATATTTTAATTTTCAACTATTATTTACTGGATTTTTCAAAATTCTTTTCCATGTAGATTGAACTTTTAAGGAGGGGTAAATAATTGGGGGTGAGGGGGGGGGATTTTTTTTCTTTTTTTTTTAATTCACATGTTTAGAAGTATTTATATAAATAATTTTTAAAGTTAGATGCAAGCAGAATCTTTACCTACCTTGAATGTTTTAAAATGTATTTTAGTCATCTTCTTCATCTTAAATTTTTTTGTAATTATTTAAGTAAAACTTTATTATATGAATTAAGCTTATTTATTTTTCATTTTAGATGTGATTTGGACCAAAAGACTTCTCTTCAAAGCATGTTTTTGGAACTCAAAAGGAATACAATATCCAGCATATATATATATATATATATATATATATATATATCATAGAATTTTATTTGTTTTATTCATCCTATTAGAAATGAAATTACTGATAGTATATAAAAAGGAGAAAAAATAATTCAGCAGTTTTATGCCGGAATGTTTCAAAGAAAATGCAAGCGATTAAATATCATTAAACAAGGTAAGACTTAATTAACAAATATATAAAAACGAGACGAATTTTTATTTAATTTTAAATAACACTGGGCGTCAGGGACTAATCTTTTAAGAAAAACATTTCTAAATCAATTCAAATAAAGAATTTAACAAAGCTTAAGGGGTTTCTTGATCGACAGTTCTTAAACTATCAAAAATCAAACTGAATTTATTTATTTTTATAGGGTAACTTTGGTTTTATGGAAATCTTTAAATTTGAATTGTCTTTTGAGAGCAACAAAAAATATGATTCATTTTTTTATTTGAAAGAAAGGTGGAAATGAAATTAAAATGTACCAGATATTTTAAATCTTTTTATAATTATTTAAGTGAAAAATTTTTATTAAATTATTTAATTAATTAATTTTTTATTTTAGATGTGATTCGGACCAAAAGACATTCCTTTCAACTGTTATGTTTGGAGATCGCAGAGAACACTATCTCTCATCATCATATATATATATATATATATCTTTCAAGAGATTTTCAGAGAGAGAAAAATCTTGAGCTGTTTCAAGCCAGAATGTTTCAAAGAAAACGCAGCGAGATGAAATATAATGAAACAAGGTACACCTTAATAATCTAATACAATAATTTAACAAGACTGTGAGTGTTTTTTATTGATGAGGCCAAACATCCCATCTTGTTAAATATATCTATGACTAGTTAAGTCCGAATCGAGGTATTTTGAATACTATTATCTTATTCAAATATATAGATCTCGAAAAATATTTAGCTAATACAATAATTTGAAAGAAAATGAAAAAACGAAACGAATTTTTTATTTTAAATTAACTCCGTGTAGTAGTAGTAGGTAAAGCAAGTAAAATTAGACTGCTGCAAACACTGATCTTTTCCATCTTTTTGTATAGGTCCGAGACGTGTTCTAAGAAAAAACCAAGACCGAATAAACGCTTTACCAGTAAATGTGGCGCTGGAGACGACTGCTCAGGATTCGTTGGGCGACCCATCGCACCAATAGCTCTATCCTCGAGGAGCTGGGGGTGGAATTGAGCCTGGAGGCAATTGTTTCCGATCGAATCCTGCATAATGCTCAGAGAAATTGCCCTCGATAAGATCATTATAGCGAGCGAGCAAAATTCAGGAAAAAACCACTCAAATCACCATGGATTGACCAGTTGAAATCATTCACAGGCAGTCCGCTTCGGGTTTCAAAACCGTGGGCGTTGAATAGAGAGGAATGGCGTCTGACCGATGCAAGAACGATCTTTCCAATGACCATGACACGCCAACTTGACGCTTACGACTACGAGAAGCGAAGAGGAAGTCAATCTGCAATTCTTGTTATTCTCATCTGGTGAGTTTATTTATTTTCTTACCTTTCCAGTATCATATGTGACCGTCCACACGAACAGTAATAAAAAAAGGAAATAGATTTTTTTGAACTTTTTTAGTAAATCGGCTCTCCTGAAAATTTAGCCCAATGAAGATTTGGTATCTTTTCATATGGACGGTCACATACCTGGTATATATATATATATATATATCGCCTGCTGATAAACATGGTGGCGAAAGTCTGAAATTCAACAATTAAAGAAAAGGCGTTTGAAAGTTTTATAAACATATAGATAGGCCTACATTTAAATAGCCGGGCAACAAACGAATAGCCCAGAATCAATGGCAAAGAATGGAAATATATTTTCGCCACTTTGGCAATCAAAAGAGAAGACGTTTTAACAACTTTTGGTAGGCTTAACTCAAAAATTGAATTTTCGAACTTTCGCCACTATGATTCTCAGCAGGCAATATATATTTACGGAAGGGTGTTGAAGGGCATTAACCATAAATAAAACACTCTCGATTCTCTGTGAATGTTCAAATGTTTCGGGCAAAATTTATTCACCCATCCTCAGTGAACAAATCTATTGAGAGAGTGTTAAGTCTCTATAATTATATATATGTAAGTCTTAGTTGGTATTTTATTCTACTACTTATTTTATTTAATTAAATAATATGGTGATATATGAGTGAAGTTTATATAATATTAAAATTTGCTATTTTCATAGGTCTAGATACAATCAAATAATGATGGGGGTTTGAATATTCACGAGAGTATTTTATTTTTGGCTGTCTGCACTTCCACATCCTTCCATATTTCCAGCCATTAAATTTTTTTGTTTATTTAATTAAATTCTAAGGAACTCTGCCATATTTCGGTTATGCTCGTGACCAGTGGCTCAGAGAGCTTGTCGCACCGGGGTACCGAGTTTGCTTCCCGTCCCAAGCGAGAAAAATTTATTTTTTAAGGCGACTTTTTTCCAAAAATAAGAGACTTTTGCACTAAAATTAATTATATAAAATCCCAAATAGAATTATCATTTAATTTGGATAGGGCCATTGTATGACAAAGTACAGAAAAAAATTTACAAAATTTCTTAATTGTCTAATATTTACTATTGGTGATTTTTTTTATTTAACCCCCCTCCTCCTCCCCTTCTACTCTCCAATATTTAGAGGGAGGGAGACAAATTAACTTTTTATATATTGATATATATTTTCCATAGTTCATTAGTTGATAATTTAAATAAATGTGCTGGCATATTAAATAATTTTTTATTTATTATCTCATGTTTTAGATTTTCGTTCCCCACCTCTTGACGATCGATGACTCCGCTTCCAGAGACTCTCGCTCTCAGTCAGGCTCGGACCTTAAAAACACGCACGTCGGTTCAACCGCCTCTCTCTTAACAGGTAAATAAACATCATTCAATTCTTTATCTCTTGTCAATTAATAATTAAATATGCCGAGAGGGTTGGAGGGGGCAAATTACTTTCTTATTTACTCTTCTATTCTCTTCGAGAAAATATAGATCTATACCATAGGAAAGTATTTAAAGTTAGAATAAAAAGATAAGTGTATCCTACTTAGCTAATACTTATTTAATAAGAGATGATTTTTAAGGGTCTTTCAAAATTACAATATGAAAAAATTTATTTATTAAATATTTAAAAATTTCTTCTTAACATTCTAATGTAGAAAATATTTCTAATTATAATTAAAAAAATGATATGCTTTCTATATTGGTCCTATAGAAATGAATGGGAGGGCATTTATATTAATAATTGAATTTTTTTATTCATTTTCTTTTTACTTTCTCTTACCTATATATGTTAATATATATTAATATCGTATTTTGTAGACGAGACAGTCCTAATTATTCAGGCTTGCAGTTTCATTCGTCGTCCCAGGGTGTAGGTGGGTTTTGTAAATTAAAATGATTACTCAATTTTAATTATTTTATTTTCTCTCCTCCCAGTTCTATTTTTTCACTAATAGTAGGGGAAAGTGGGGTAAAACCGTACCGTATTTAAATAAAATATATATATCACTTTTTAATTAAAAGAAAGAAATAATTTCTATTTAATTCAGCCATCTCTCTAGAGGTTGGTTCAATAACTTGTTGATTTAAGTTTTTGAAATTCATATACAATAAAAGCCTTAATATAAATAAAATATTAATTAACACCTCTGGAACAAAGCCATGGAAATGAAAGGGGAAACATTGCAGTTGCTCTTGACATTTCGAAGGCTTTCGATCAGGTATGGCATAAAAATCTTTATGCTAAACTTCCATCTTTTGGCCTATCCTCTGAGCTGTGCCAGTGGATCAAGAGCTTTCTAACGGAGCGAAAGATCTCGGTTGTAGTCGACGGTGTGTCTTCTATTCCGCATTCAATCAACGCAGGTGTTCCCCAGGGTTCTGTCCTCTCTCCCACCCTATTCCTTATGTACATTAACGATCTCATGGGAGTAACCTCCAACCCAATTCATTGCTTTGCTGATGACAGTACCCTGCACTCAGTCAGGACTGGTGAAGCCTCATCCACTGGTCGTCTGGGGGCTGTGTCGTCGATAAATGATGATCTTGGTCTCTTGGAGGAATGGGGAAACCTCAATCAAGTAAAATTCAATTCCCAAAAAACCCAATGTTGTTTAATTTCTAGACAAAAAAATAGGATTTGCCCTCCCCTTATTTACAGCAATAATGGCCTCGAGTTCAAAGATTCATTTTCTGTTCTGGGAGTGACAGTTACATCTGATCTCTCCTGGAGCAACCACATCTCTTCTGTGGTTAAATCTACCGCAAGGAAATTGGGTTTCCTATTCAAAACGAAGCGTTACTTTTCCTCCCAACAACTCCTAATCCTCTATAAAGCCCAAATTCGGCCGTGTCTTGAATATTGTTCCCACCTTTGGCGAGGGGCGTCGAAAGACGCTCTCTCCTCCTTGGAAGCCATACAGAGGCGTGCAATTAGACTGATAGGTGATTCTACCCTTACTGCATCCTTACAGTCACTAGATCATAGAAGAAGAGTATCTGCACTATCTCTCTTCTACAGGTATTACCATGGTCAATGCTCTGCCGAATTAAAATCAATTATCCCACCCAATGCAACATATTCACGGAACACAAGAGAGGCATCTTCCCAGCATCCCTATGCTGTTCAGATCACGACTAACAGAACAAAACAATTTCATTCTTCCTTTGTCCCCATGACCTCCCGTGATTGGAACAAGCTCCCTGCGTCTATCTTCCCCAAAACCTACAATCTTCAGACTTTCAAGTCTAACCTCAACAGGCATCTTCTCAGTTCCCGCAATTGAGTTTCCCCTTTATGCTTCTCCTTTTGTTTTTATTTTCTTCCTGGCTGCATGTGACTATTGGTCATTATAGGTCTTCGGACCTTATGCACCCATTCCAAAAAAAAAAAAAAAAAAAAAAAAAATTAAGTTTACTATTTAAATAAATTATTATTTTTAGATAAATGTAAATAAATAACATTTTTATTTAACAAAATTTTGAACTAAGTTAGGTGGGATTAATAAAAAAAAAAATATTTGTTTCTTTTAATTAAAAACTAAGATCGCTATGTAATTTTAATGGGCAAAAATGTACAGTGAGGGGCAATATCAAGTCCCACCCATGACTTTTCTACTGGTGTTTATTTATACCTATATTAACATTTTGGAGGAAAACATGCGCGACAAGGGTTTTTTGTCTGGTAAGGTCCACGGGCAGCACAGGGCACCCCAGAGCAGCCCGAGGGCTACCTTAGTTTGCACACAGCCAGGGAGGTAGTAATTTCCTAAGTGTTTGATTCAAAATTGGGCATCCATGGGCAAGTTGCCTAGTGTTTCTTTCAAGTAAGGGTTTGAACAGGGAGGTTTGAACCATGAAAGTTTCCCTTAAAAAATATATAATATAAATCTATTTAATAATCTAATTTAATTAAAAGAAAGAATACATTTTTTTTATTAATCCCGCGTTTCAAAAAACTTTTAAATCAACAAGTTATTGAACCAACCTGTAGAGAGTCAGCTGAATTAAATAAAAATTATTTCTTTCTTTTAATTAAAAAGTGATACATATATTTTATTTAAATATTAAAATAAATAAATTCAAAATACTTAACAAGTCATAGGTATATTTAACAAGACTGTGAGTGTTTTTTATTGATGAGGGTCCGGTGGCCTGGTGCAATGGATAGCACGCCTATGCCCCGGAAAGGTGGAGATCCTGGGTTCGATTCCCGGGGGCCATGGGATGTTTGGCCTCATCAATAAAAAACACTCACAGTCTTGTTAAATAATTTTTTACCTATTTAATTCCAAAAATTTAATTTTTTCTTATTTAAATATAGAGTATTTTCTCTCTAATTTGCTAATTATATTTTTTTTCCTTTTTATTTTCAGAATTTCTTCCAAGATGCATCTTATTATTTTAATCACTAATTTTAATTATCCTTCTATAGGCCTACTAAGACTCTGAGCAAAATTTGACTTCGAATTTTATTTTACGCTTGATTTAAAATTGTTTGTTATCTTTTTACTAATTTCTGACCGACGGAGTTATTATTTATATTTTTTTCGATTTTAATATTTTCCACTTTTATTTACCAGTCAGAAGTTCTAAATTTTTTTAGATCAGTGGAGAGTTTATGATTTGGGAATCAAGAATTTATTTTTTTATAAATAACTTAGGCCAATTAAAAATTATTACAAATTAAAATCTCTTTTATTTATTTAATGAGACTTCATAATCTCTATATAATTACAATATAAATGCATTTTTTTGTTTACAGATATGCGGATGGATCAAGGATTCGTAAGAGTGCATTGGTAGCCTGGTCTTCGTAAGACGAACTTGCGAATATAACGTTGACGAGAGAGAAGACTACACAATCTTTGTGAGTATAAAATATTCAATAATTTATTGAGCCCATTTCTCTTACTAGTGCAATTGCCAAAATTCTTTTAGACTTTATCAATATATAATTATTTATCATAATTTTGATGGGGAGAACAAAGCAGTTGGAGCAATGAAACAAAATCTCATCAGTTACTTAAAAAAATACTTTAATTACACTTTGCTACAAGAAAAAAAACCCCGGGAAAATTCCTTCAGATTCTTAAGTCTCCTGAATCCAAATATGACCTCCGTTTTCCCCCACCACGTACCGTTTTCGGGGGGTAGCCCACTACTTATTTCCACCCCTTTTCGTTAATTATAGGGCCACAAAAAAATTTGGAGGGATGAAAAGGAATATTTTAGCCTAAACATTTCTTCAGAAGGTGTAGAGAAGTGAAATGTTAAAAAACATTAACATTTGGATCCAAGGGGGGGATGTGGGGGAGGATTTTCTCCCTTAAAATGCAAAAAAATCATTAAAAATGATCGATTTTTTGTGATTTTTCCAATTTTTTCACTGATTTTCTACATATTCCAGCTGACAGACCCACCTCACCCTTCCTTAAACATCCCTCAACTAAAAAAAAATATATAGGACAAAGCGGGTGGGGTGTGGGCGATTCCGAAGCCCTTGTAAGAAGAATTTTTTTCAATTATTGACAAGAAATAATTTCTACCCCTCTAGATAAAATATGGAAATATTGAAGAACATAGAAGAATCCGTATATTTAACTTTAAATTTGTAAAGATCAGCCCAAAAAAATGAAAGTTAACCCCATATTTGCCAATTTGACCAACTGAGCTGTGAATCTTCCATCTTCTTGCAAGGGCTTCGGAATCGCCACACCCCCCCGCTTTGTTTATATTTTTTAGTGAGGGATGTTTAAGGAAGGGTGAGGTGGGTCTGTCAGCTGGAATATGTAGAAATCAGTGAAAAATTGTGAAAAATCAAAAAAATCGATCATTTTTAATGATTTTTAGCATTTAAGGGACAAAATCCTCCCCCACATCCCCCCCTTGGATCCAAATGTTAATGTTTTTTAACTTTTCACTTCTCTAGACCTTCTGAAAAAATGTTAAGACTAAAATATTCCTTTTCATCCCTCCAAATTTTTTTCGTGGCCTTATAATTAACGAAAAGGGGTGGAAATAAGTAGGGGGATCTCCCCTGAAAACGCTACGTGGTGGGGGAAAACGAAGGTCATATTTGGATTCAGGAGGTCATTTTACTTAAGAATCTGAAGGAATTTTCTTGGGGCCAGAAACAAAGTTTCATTTTGTAGCACAGTGTTATCCATCCCCACCTAAAGTAATATAAAGAATATACAGCGTTGTCGTCGGTGTATATTTCTTAATTTTCCAAGCCAACTCAGACGTAGGATAAATACATTTTTGTCAGAAATTTTTATTTCATTGCTGCAATCTACTTTGAACCTGCCTCATCATAATTAATTGATTCACACTTTTCTCAAATTTGACTAATCAATCCAGATGTTCATTTTCTTTTATTTTTAAAATAATTATGATTATTATCAGAAGCATTTCTCATAATGCAGCTTCGGCAAACAAATTTAAACAATTGTTTTTTTTTAGGCTATTTCGCTTTTATTTAAGCCTCTTCAGTCATTGCAAATTTATTGGAGGATATTTTGCATTATATATATGTTACGCTGCTTTTTTCGTAAGATGGGCATTTCGGCAGAGGGCTTGCCGAATTTCATGAAATAAGCAATTTCGTCGATTCGGCGTAACATATATATAATTCATAATCACCTCCAATAAATTCTCAATGACCTAAGGCCTGAAGATGCTTAAATAAAAGCTTAAAAATTAAACATCCCACCTTTATTCGTAAACAAATACAATTGTTTCAATTTATTTGCTAACACTTATTCTTCATTATTACCTTAAATGGCTAGATTAATACAAATTTTATTTTCACATTTCTGGATTCAAATTAAAGATAATGAAAATATGAAATATAATGAAACAAGGTGCACCTTAATATTCTAATACAATAATTTGATCAAGAGACATCAAAAAATGCAAAAACGAAACTAATTTTTTATTTTAAATTAACTCCGTGTATTAATAGGTAAAGCAAGTAAAATTAGACTGCTGCAAACACTGATCTTTTCCATCTTTTTGTATAGGTCCGAGACGTGGACTGTTCTAAGAATAAACCAAGACCGCATAAACGCCTTTTACCATTAAATGTGGCGCTGGAGACGACTGCTCAGGATTCCTCGCACCCATAGCTCTATCCTCGAGGAGCTGGGGGTGGAAATGAGCCTGGAGGGAATTGTTTCCGAACGAATCCTGCATCATGCTCAGAGAAATTGCCCTCGATAAGATCATTATAGCGAGCGAGCAAAATTCAGGGAAAAAACCACTCAAATCACCATGGATTGACCAGTTGAAATCATTCACAGGCAGTCCGCTTCAGGTTTCAAAACCGAGGGCGTTGAATAGAGAGGAATGGCGTCTGACCGATGCAAGAACGATCTTTCTAATGACCATGACACGCCAACTTGACGCTTACGACTACGAGAAGCGAAGAGGAAGTCAATCTGCAATTCTTGTTATTCTCATCTGGTGAGTTTATTTATTTTCTTACCTTTCCAGTATCATTTGTGACCGTCCTCATGAAAAGGTACCAAATCTTCATCGGGGTCAAAATCTAGTTTTTCTGCTTTCTGTATAGAACAAGCCGGTATTTTTACTATTTTTTTTTATCATTTTTTGTTTGGAAAATATGAATTTTTAAAATATTGGTTATGAAAAACCTAGTTTAGAGAAAAATGAGTTTAAAGTTTGTTTAGTTCCTTTTCTCTTATCTCACCTTTGTCTTGTTTTTTCAATTTTTTTATATAAAAAACATCGAATCGGATGAATCAAATATTTCATCATACAAGTATAAGATGAAGAACTAGAGAATCGGAATCAATAATAAAAAAAAAAAAATCAATTTTCTTGAACTTTTTTACTAAATCGACTCTCCTGAAAATTTAGCCCAGTGAAGATTTGGTACCTTTTCATGTGGAAGGTCACACATATATATATATATATATATATATATATCGCCTGCTGAGAATCATGGTGGCGAAAGTCTGAAATTGAACAATTAAAGAAAAGGCGTTTGGAAGTTTTATAAACATATAGACTACATTAAATAGCCGGGCAATAAATGAATAGGCCAGAATCAATGACAAAGAATGGAAATCGGACTTTCGCCACTATGATTCTCAGCAGGCAATAATATATATTTGGATGGAAGGGTGTTGAAGGGCATTCAGCCATAAATAAAACACTCTCGATTCTCTGTGAATGTTTCGGGCAAAATTTATTCACCCAGCCTCAGTGAACAAATCTATTGAGGGAGAGTTAAGTCTCTATAATTATACCATGGTATATAACACTAAGTCTTAGTTGGTATTTTATTCTACTACTTATTTTATTTAATTAAATAATATGATGATATATGAGTTTGAAAGTTTTTCTAATATTAAAATTTGCTATTTTCATAGGTCTAGATACAATCAAATAATGATGGGGGTTTGAATATTCACACAAAGTATTTTATTTTTGGCTGCATGCACTTCCACATCCTTCCATATTTCCAGCCGTTAAATATCATTATATATATATATATATATATTTGCCATTTTCAATAAAAAAGGGGGACCAGCACGGTGCTGGTCACACCAGATTTTTTGTGTCGAGATATATTTAGTTTCCCATAGCACCTTAGTTTCAAACTTGCATTTTAAATGTTGACTGCTTGAAATAAACTATGGTTATTTTTCAAAATTTTAATCTCATTGATTTATGAATTTTAAAAAAAATCCTTGGAGGGAATTTTGAGAAAATCGAAAAAAACTGAAAAAGTACATCAGTAAAGTACTAGTACTTTTTGGCCGATTTTGTTCAAAAGCTTATTTTGAGATTCTTCAAAGGTACCTAAGTTAAATATAAAATTTCAATCCGGTAGCTCAATTCCTTCATGCTAAAAATCTGTCCACACACACACAGACATACACATACACACACACACACACACAGACCAATTTGCGGGACCCACTTTTTTGGACTCAGGGGACCTCAAAACATGTATATCCATCAAAATCTCGACATGGAATTTTTGACATGATCGCAATACTTTCTCTCTCTATAATATTTCATATATAGGGTACGAGAAAGTAAAAATTACAGAGAGGACTCCCCTATGTATAAATATTTTCCCATGTTTATAAATTTTACATCTTGAATTTGAATATATCGGTGGAAACTAAATATATCTCGACATAAAAAATAAAAAAATTTTGAAAATATCTTGTACGTGTTAATCGGCTTATAGGTTAGATAATACAATAAGATAGGAATTAATATTAATAAATAAATATTTGTTTGTTTCAGAAGAGTGCTCTTTAGACAAACAGAGCAAAGCCCCTGAGTTGCATTCACGTCGAGCTAGGAGCAAGTCGGCTGAGCTCATGCGCTGATTTAGCTAGAATAACACACACCTCTACTTCCTTCCAATTGTAAAGTATTTATTTGATTGACATATTTGAAGCTGAGAGAAGAAAGCACACAAGTCTTTTAGTTGCATTCAAGTGGAACGAAGGGCCAGTCGGTTCAGCTCCGGAGTCTTTCTCTGCCATCAGGTAGCCCTATTTACTATTATTTCCTTTAATTATTTGATTATGAAATGCTACACAAGCTGCCAGACTCTCTCTCTCTTTCCCTGTGACTTTATAATATTACTGATATCGCTAAAATGCTTTCACAAAAAATATTAAAATTTATTATCCACTCCATTCACGATTAACTGTGAAGAAATTTGTAAATAATTCAGCTTGAGGATTTTTATATTTTTACCTTTTCATTTATATATTTATTTTTAATAAGAGAGTAAAAATGAGAAATGCAGCTAAGGTTATTTCTTTATTTGGTTAATTCACACAGCTGACGTTTCGGTTCCGTGTTTGAACCATCTTCAGAGCTGGCAAAAAGTCATTATGAAAGTGTCATAGTGGATTTTATACATTGTTGAAAAATTCTTATATATATATATATATATATATAAGGATTTTTCAACAATGCATAAAATATATATAAGAATTTTTCAACAATATATAAAATCCACTATGACACTTTCATAATGACTTTTCGCCAGCTCTGAAGATGGTTCAAACACGGAACCGAAACGTCAGCTGTGTGAATTAACCAAATAAAGAAATAACCTTAGCTTCATTTCTCATTTTTACCCTCTTATTAATATAACAACTCAGCTATAAATTGTTTATGCATATTTATTTTTACTTTCTCTTACTTCTATATAAGTTAGGTCGGGGGGGGGGGCGGCCCGACCCCTTGCTCGCTCTATATCATACCGTACATACATTTTCCTTTTTTTTTATATGTAGAGATTATTTTAGGGTTAATTATTCATGAACTAAGATTTTGTGAATCATATCCTTTGGGACTCTCCGGTAACAGAAAAAATTTAGGATATTTAGAATTCAAAATGTAAATAAATAAAAAAATCGTAAACATGGGTAATATTTATATTTTGTTAATGTTTGGGTGATTGGTGTTTAATCGACCCTTATTTTATAAAGATATATAGAGAGAGAAAGTAATGGATTTATTAAAGCTTTTGTGGTTTGAAATATTATTATTAGGAGAATTTTTAATTATAGACCACATTTTTGTATTAAATATTTATTAAAAATATATAAATACTGTACAACGTTTCAACTCCAAGTCGGAGCAAGTGCACAGTGCTTGATAACGGCTGCAGAATAAGCAGTTGAAACGTTGTGCAGTATTTATATATTTTTAATAAATATTTACTACAAAAATGTGGTCTATAATTAAAAATTCTCCTAAAAGTAATGGATTCATGTCCAAAATTCGATGTTGAGATATTGATGGATATACACTAGGGTGTCCCTTATTTTTCGATTTTTATTTTTTTTTTAGTTATAGCCTCTAATTTTTTTACTTATATTATAAAACACCTGTAAATGAAATTTGACCCCATTCGGAGTTCATTTACCCGCCCCGACCGTCTTGGGCGGGATTTTGAAAATTTTTTTTTTTTTGCGTATACGTTCTCATTTTGTTTGTTATATTAAAAAATACCCACAAATCAAATTTTACGTCAATCGGAGTTCATTTAGCCCCCCCCCCCCGACCCCCCTGTGAAAAAATTTCGAAATTTTTTTTTCACGGATAGGTTATAATTTTGTTGATTCTATTAAAAAACACTCGCAAAATAAATTTTACATCATTCAAAGTTCATTAACCGTACCCCTACCCCCCTTGAAACATGTCCATTTAGGTGAGAGAGTATTGGCGCGCGCGCGCGGCGACTTCCTATCTTTAATATGCTCCGCCACGAGAGAGGATTCTCTTCAAGAAGTGTGTCGCTCTACCTAATCTTTTTACAAAATCCTATTGACATTTCTTCTTCAAATTACTTATCATCTTTGTTTTTGTTTGGACGTCAGCTTCACCATCCAAAAGAGATATAATGATCACTTCGCTAGTTAAATTATATTTGGGAAACATTTCCTTAAGGCTGCTCACTTTTTCGTAATCTTGCAATGCTTTCAGAAAGCTCAAATCTTGAAAACTCGCCTTTACCGTCGAAATACATTGAATCCATAGCTTAACATAAGTCGTTGTCATAAAGAAACAGATATCTGGTAGTCCTTGTTTGTCTGCGTTGCTCAATCTAACCCTAAATTTCCCCAAAATATAATTTCACTGAGGAAGAAGTCTTTATATCGCTTTTCGATGATAAAGGGGACAAACAAAAACGAAGATAAATAAGAAAGTATACATATAATATATAAGATATTATATACGTAGGCCTACATCACGTGATTCTGAGTGAGCTCAAATAACCGAATGCCGTGCTGTGGTCCAGTGGTTAGGGCCCACTGAATACAAATCTGTGGATCCGTGATTCTACTCCGAGCGGCACCCCCTCGTTGTTGGATATTTGAATTAATAAATATTAAATTGTAAAAACAATGATGATAAGTAATTTAAAGAAGAAATGTCAATAGGATTTTGTAAAAAGATTAGGTAGAGCGACACACTTCTTGAAGAGAATCCTCTCTCGTGGCGGAGCAACGCTTCATATTTACCTGTTAGAAGTCAAAAGACCAGTTCTTTCTATAAAAGCTGTGAATTATACAGCTGAAAGGGCTGAAATGCTAATAGAAAAATTTCATAATAATCGTTGAGGGAGACCAAAAGCCATTCCTTCAACGTTGTGAGCAGGAGCAGAACGGAGGCATTTTTATCCCGACTGTAAAAAGAAAAGGAAATATCAACAAAATTTATTATTTTTTAGTACTTTTAAGTAAATATTGGTATTTAATTTCTTGTTTTATTATTTTCTAATCAAATTATTTCAACAAAATTAAATAATTGCATATTAAAGATAGGAAGTCGCCGCGGGCGCGCGCCAATACTCTCTCACCTAAATGGACATGTTTCAAGGGGGGTAGGGGGCGGTTAATGAACTTTGAATGATGTAAAATTTATTTTGCGAGTGTTTTTTAATAGAATCAACAAAATTATAACCTATCCGTGAAAAAAAAATTTCGAAATTTTTTCACAGGGGGGTCGGGGGGGGGGCTAAATGAACTCCGATTGACGTAAAATTTGATTTGTGGGTATTTTTTAATATAACAAACAAAATGAGAACGTATACGCAAAAAAAAAAAAATTTTCAAAATCCCGCCCAAGACGGTCGGGGCGGGTAAATGAACTCCGAATGGGGTCAAATTTCATTTACGGGTGTTTTATAATATAAGTAAAAAAATTAGAGGGTATAACTAAAAAAAAAATAAAAATCGAAAAATAAGGGACACCCTAATATACACTTTTTGAGGTCCCCTGAATCTAAAAAAGTTTTTATATATTTGCATATTGACTTGATATTATCGAATATAAATTCACTATTTTTTTTAACTATCTCTTTTTATTTGATTATAGAGATTAATTTTTTTCTTTTTTTAATTTCAGAATTCCTTACCAGATGATTCTTGTCGTTAATGCAGCCAGATGAACTCAACGTTATTTAGAGTTCCTATTTGGTGAGCTTAATATTTGGATCACTTTATTTTTTCACTAATATTTGAAGATGACTCCACTCCCCGCAAATCCATTCAGAGCGCTTAAAGTCAGGCTCGGACTTTAGAAATTCGCATTTCGGTTCAGCAACAACATCCATGGGCGTAGCCAGACTTCTTGTTAGGGGGGCCAACCCCTCGTTAGGGCGAAAGAGGGGGTTTGCAATTAATATATACATAGAGTATTAATTATTTATTTAAATAAAAAAAAAAATTAAATTAATGTAGTGAATTGGGGTGTTAAAAAAAATTTCCAATGGGAAAAATATATATATATATATATATTTTTTAATTTTTAGGACCAGTCAGGGGGGCAACGGCCCCCCCTGTCTCCCCTGGCTACGCCCATGACAACATCTCAATCTCTCTCTTCTCTTCCTCAGGTAAATAAACATTATTCAATAATTCATCCCTTGACAATTAATAATTAAATATACCAAGTGGGATGGAGTGAGTTAAAAAACATTGAATTATACTCATTTCTATTGAATTTTCCCCAAATATCACAGGATTTTGTTTTTATCCCTTATCTGATAGAAAAAACAAACTTGTCATTTAATAACATTTCGCAATTGAATATAAAAAAATTCCATAGCTTTCCTAATTTAATTAGAAGATCAAAAAAATATTGCAACCTATTTAGCGAATTATTTAATAATGGGTTTGTTATTTAAGGGTGAATGTGTAAAGTAAGTCTTAAAAATTAAGCAGAAACAACTCAGCCTCCCTCCGTCTCTTTCTCTCTCATCAGGTAAATACAGTATTACTCAATTTTTTATTAGGCCTTTCTAATTAATGATAAAAAAGGGATGGAAAAGAAAAATTACGTTATATATTCTAAATTTTAATTAATTTAATATTGGAAAATCAAATAGGCTTCTTTTTATTTTTTATCTCGTCTAAAAGAAAAAAAGATAAATTAATAATTTTTTTTAACTTTTCAAAAAAAAAAAAACCTATCATATGATTTCTATTATGAAAATTGAATTTTTGTATTTAAAAAGGATATTTGGAAAAGGATTACGGAATAAATAAAACAATTATTTAAAAAAAATAATCTTTATTGAATATTTAAATTATGTTGTTGATAGAATAGGATAAAAAATAATAAATAAATATTTCTTTGTTTCAGAAGGAAAAAAAAAAGCATCCATATTCGTCATCATCATTATCAAAGAAAATGGACTTAAGCAATTGGAACAAAGAAAGTATTTTAGTTGCTTACACGTCGAGCAAGAAGCCAGTCGATTGAATTCATCTCTCTGCTTTTCTTCCATTGCGATTCAATTAGTGGGAATAAAACATCTCACACCCCTCGACTCTTAATTAAAAGGTATTTATAATTTGCATATTTCATTTTCATTAAGGTTTAATATATTTTCTAATGAAACCATAAGGTGCTAAGGGGATGTACATTTCCCATTTCAATTAAAATACAGTGGAACCTCGCTTAACGAGTATAATTCGTTCCAGAATCAAACTCGTAAAGCGAAACCCGCGTTATGCCAAACTATTTTTCTCATATAACGTAATATAAAATATGATAATGCGTTGCATGTCGGAAAAATAGTCACAACATGTTATGTATAACGATTCTTCAAAGAAAATTAGTTACTTCTTGTTGAGGAGAGTGAATCATATAACACAAGTTTGAGAAAATGTGCGATCACAAGCGACACTACGATGCTACTGGAACCAGAAGGTCGATATTTGTGGTTTAGAGTTTAGTTCATCATGTTCCTAATATATAATTAATTATTAATAATGGAAAATTTGATAGTTTTTAATAAAAATACCTTAATATAATAACATTAAATTTCTATTAATAGGAGAATTAAATTCAAGTATGATTCACAACTATGGCCACACTCTATTAAATGTTGAGCTGAGGTGTTCTTTAGCCCTGGTTTCTAAATTTCTAGTTGTTTTTCCTATAGAACACCTCAGTGCGTTTAGACTTAATAAAATAGGAACATCAAATGTTGCTAAACATTTAATAGAGTATGGTCATAATTGTGAAATAGGCAACATCGAATTGATCCATGAGGCCAGAAAGGGAGCAAAATTGGATTTATTAAAAGCATTGGAAATCCACATAGCAGTCAAAAAATGTCAAAATCTGATGAATGAGCAATTGTTTTTACATCAAACACCTTTTTTTGACATTGAATAGTGGTTTCTCTGACTTTTGTTTCATCACCGAACACGATTTTCCTGAAAAGGTCCTTCTCTTTTCCCTACCCCCACCCTTCAAGCCACTCTGACTACCCAGTTGAAAAATAATGCGATTCTTTCCGTGTTTTGAACTCGTTATGCGAAACGTCGCTCGTTAAGCGCGTCATTATTTTACAATTTGTTTTGCTTGTTATGGGAATTACTCGTTAAGCGAGGTTCCACTGTATTATTATTTTTCCTTAAAATAAGTAAAAAAATCGTTTGTCTATATTTTTTAAATTCTCTCTTTCTACACACAAACATATTAATATATTTAATAAGAAAAAATAATAATTTTTATCTTTTACAGAGGTGGTTATTGCTAGTGATTGACTTCTCCCATCTCGCTGGAGGATCCCCATCTCAGCGCATTTCACACTATACATTCTGCACTATGTAAGTCCTGACAATCAATTTTTTCAATTTTCATATCACAAATAATAATTACATTTTTCTGGAAAAGGTTATTCTCACTCTTTTAAAATCTTTGGCTTACTAACCACCCCCTCACCCCCTTATTTTATGATATTTATCATTAAATCTATAGAACTCAGTCTGCCTCTCATTTTAATCTGCGGACATTTCCTTTTGAAAGGAACTGTAGCTTTTCTTTTTAAATATTTTTGTCCAAAATTATTTGCTTTAATTAATTAACAATAAAATATTTACAAATTTCTTCTTACAACTTCTCATTCTATCTGGGAACGTGGAAAAGTATTTCTAATTAATGATTAAAAATTCTAACAGGGATGAAAATGAAAAATTACGTTCATATATTCCAAATTTTAATTAATTTAATATTGGAAAAAACAAACAGCTTAAGTTATAATACCCGCTGAATTTTATATGGGGAATTAATATAATTTAAATTAGGATTTTTACCTCTATTCATTCAGAGAAACGATTATTAAAAAATAATTATAAAATTGATTGATTAATATAAACTGTTTTGGGGGGAAACCTGTGCGACTAGGGTTTTGTCTGGTAAGGTCCTCGGGCAGCACAGGGCAGCCCGTGGGCACCCCAGAGCAGCCCGTGGGCTACCTTGGTTTGCACACAGCGAGGGCGTGGGAAGGTATGGATCTGGGCAAGTGTGATTATTTCTATTTCATCTCAAATATTTTCATTTTTAAGGTCAGTAATATAATCAAATATTTATTTAATTAATTCAGGACAATTATTTTAAATAAATTCATTAAATAAAACAATACAAATATTATAAACTTGTGTTCTAACAAGTTAACCTTTAATTGTCAAATTTTATTCTCATTTTTTTAATATTTCATCAATTTTTAATCGTATAATATTCATTTTCTATTTAAATTCGTCATGCAAATTATATAAATTAAATAGATCATTCGTTTTATTAATTGATTCACACTTTTCTCAAATTTGACAAATCAATCTGTTCATTTTCTTTTATTTTTAATTAGTTTAAATAATTATGAGTTTTGTTTTAAAATATTTTTCTTATTTCTATTACTTACGAGTTTGTAAAATTATTATTTAATTAATTTTTTATTCTAAATCTCTTTCAGAAAGTTTGAAATCAAAAGTAAGAATCATGATAATAAGGAATGAATAGGGAAAAAACAATCTGATCCACATTAACTAAAACAAATCATTAATAATCTCACATTCTGTATTTTTATTTGAATTATTTTAGCCCTTTAATTATTTTTATAAATCATTTTTGAATTTTTTCAAATGTCATTTAGGCAGAATATGTCAATTTCATTTAATATCTTCCTAACCTTTCTATTTTTAAATTAATTTTAATCACTCGATCTTTTAAATCATTTTATTTATTTTAAATGAAGTAGAGAAATATAAATTCCTATTGTCAATTAAAAAATGTTTTACTCAAAATATTTTCATTAAAACAGGATTTGATAAATAAAATAGAGTTGATTTAAAATATTTTCAGATTTGTTAATCCAAACAGATCTTTAAACTCTATTATATTTGATTTAGAATTTTTTTTTTTTAAGAATTATCCCAACTACACCGTGTTAATTTGAAATAACAAGATTGGATCGCTTTTTTTTTATTTCATTTTTTTTTTTGTGAATGTCAATTAATATCAATAATGTTTACCTTATTTAATATATTCATTCACTGCATTTTCTTCGAAACACTATGTCTTGAAAGAGCTCTCTCTTTTTTAAATACAGTTGATAATTGCATTTCAATTTTGGCCATTTCGTTTCATTAGTCATATATATATATGATTGATGTATGTTGTGTTCTCTCATATCTGTTGAAGAATTGTTTGGATCCAAATCACATCTGAAAT